>APFE030669742.1:7255-46212 GCA_000404065.3 Pinus taeda | reverse complement strand
GGTGCTACAACTATTGGAGGAGAAACAATTATATGCAAAAAGATCCAAATGTTTCTTTGGAGTCCAGGAGGTGGAATATTTGGGTCATATTGTATCTCATGAAGGAGTTAAGGTAGACCTTAGCAAAATTAAAGCCATTAAGGAAAGGAAAATGCCCACATACATAAAGCATCTGCGAGGATTTCTTGGGTTGACAGGGTATTATCGCAAGTTTGTTAAGAATTATGGGAGAATAGCAGCGCCTCTAACAACATTATTGAAGAAAGATGCATTTTCATGGACTTCGGAAGCATCAAAGGCCTTTGAAAATCTTAAAGAGGCAATGTGCCAAGCACCGGTCTTAGCTACACCGGACTTCACAAAAACCATTATTGTGGAAAGTGATGCTTCAGGAAATGGAATTGGTGTTGTTCTAATGCAAGATGAAAGACCCATTGCTTTTGAAAGTCGTCCAATCAAGGGAAAGTTTTTACACAAAGCTATTTATGAGAAGGAAATGTTGGCAATACTCCATGCACTTAAGAAATGGCGACCCTACCTAATGGGAAGACACTTCAAGGTAAAAAATGGATCATGATAGCCTTAAATACTTTTAGAACAAATTATCCTCTGAAGAGCAACAAAAGTGGGTCACAAAGATGTGGGTTATGACTTTGAAATCATCTACAAAAAAGGGAAGCAAAATGTGGTGGCAGATGCACTCTCAAGAAAGGATGAGGATGTGGAAGCATTGTTGTGCACCATTTCTATTATCAACCCAGATTGGATAAACGAAGAAAGGGAGGAACATAAGAATGATGAAGAAGTGTGGGCACTTATTCTAAAATTACAACAAGATTCCAGTATGTCTGATACATTTAGCTGGCAAAATGATTCGTTATGGTACAAAGATCACTTATACCTCTGTAAGAATTCCCAGCTAAAACCAAAAGATTCTTATGGAATTGCACACTTCTCCCTTAGGAGGGCACTCAGGATTTTTAAAAACTTACCACAGGGTTAAGAAGGAATTTTTTTGGGATGGCCTTAAATAATATATTCAAAAGTTTGTGGCGGAATGTTTGGTTTGCCAACAAAATAAAAAAGTTGAAACAATTAAGACACCGGGTCTATTACAACCTGTATCCATTGCAAGCCAACATTGGGAGGAGGTTTCAATGGATTTTATCACAGGTTTACCAAAGTCTGAGGGAAAGAGTGTCATCATGGTGGTAGTTGATAGACTTACCAAGTATGCACACTTTTGTGCATTATCACATCCATTTAAAGCCAGTACAACAGTTTCTACTGCATTTATGGAAACAGTTCAAAAGCTACATGGAAACCCAAAGATTATTGTAAGTGACAGAGATCCCATTTTCACTGGAAATTTTGGACAGAATTATTTTCTTGTCTTGGTACTCAGTTAGCTCATAGCTCATCTTATCATCCTCAATCTAATGGGAAAACTGAGATAGTAAACAAATGTTTGGAAGGATATCTTCGTTTCTTTGTATCTGATAAATAGACACAATGGGTCAAATGGTTGCCTCTGGCTGAATGGTGGTATAACACTTCCTTCCATACAGCAACAAAATGACCCCATTTATGGCACTTTATGGGTATCAAACACCATCCATCACATCATATTTAAGAGAAAATTCTAAGGTTCAGGCAGTGGAACATCACATCGAACATCAACAACAAGTCCAACTCTTAAAGGATAACCTCGTGTTGGCATAGAATAGAATGAAACAACAGGCAGATCAACATCACAGCGAAAGAAGTTTTGATGTAGGTGATTGGGTATTCCTACAACTACGACCATATAAGCAAATGTCCCTCAAGCAAGCTAAGAAGGATAATAAATTATCACCAAAGTATTATGGTCTGTAGAAGGTGTTGCAAAAGATTGGTACTATGACATACAAATTTGAGCTTCCTACAACTTCTCGATTGCACCTAGTTTTGCATGTTTCATGTTTAAAGAAGGTTATAGGTGACAAGCTCCCAGTTCAAACAATATTTCCAGAACTTAACGAGGAAGGAAAAATTATATTGGAACCGAAAGCAGTCACAGAAATAAGAACTCGACAACTACGAAATCGATCAATTTCGGAGTATCTCATCAAGTGGAAGAACTTATCCACTGAAGATTCCACATGGGAGGATGAGAATTTTATACAGAAGCATATAGAACTACTCAAGCATTGGGGACAACACTTTTTTTGAATGAGAAGGACATGATAGGTCCCTAGAATACTAGTCATTACCCCATTACTATTGTAGTTGTATCCCTTATTAATATTGTTCTGCCCCTATTGTCCCCATATTTTTATTACTGTGACCCCATAGAATCCCAATATTGTTATTTTTGTGGCTTTATATTATTATTGTTAGGTCGGCTGGGTTACATTGTGACTCCTTAGACTCCTATATATAGAAATGTGGTTTTTTCATTTGATTCATCAAAGAATTGTTCATTTATGTAATGTAAAGGAGGTTGTCCCCTCGAAGAGGCTGAATTCTAAGGCATTGATCTATATTTTATATCTTTTTCTTGAGCTGGTTTCATTACAGGCCTGGTAAGAAATCAAGCCTCTCAAATATGTTCCCTTTGAGATACTGGAAATGGTGATTGATAATGCCTATTGACTTATTTTATCATCATATATACACATTTAATTAGTTGTGAATGTAGAGAATTTGAAACTCTATGAGCCTACCTTGCTAGATCAAGAAGATGAACAAGTCCTACCCTCTGTGGAGGATTTATCATCAGGCACTCAGGAAGAGTTGACAAAAGATACAATTTTATAGAAGTGGTCCAGAAATACAAAACATAGACATCATGACCTATGGTAGACTAGGTCAAAGGGAAAGCTTCCAAGCAAAGCTAAATGGTACACCAGAGAGAAGGTGGAGGAAAAATTCATCACCTCATTTAGTATAATCTTTTGGTGACCAAAAGGCTCCCAAAATGGTGACGTGTGATCCAGGTTGCATCATTATATTAATTTTCATCAATATAGATGCATTGAAAGTGAAAAATGTCAAGTGATCCACTCAGAGGATCAATTTTACTAAAAGGGCCCAATTTGGTGAAATGGGGTGTGAAACCTTCTAGGAGTGTTTTGAGGAATCAAAAAAGGGCTTTTGGGCATACAACATTTCTTCTTTAGTGTCAGACCTCCTCATGTTATTCTACACACAAGGATATTTCGAAACCTTCCTTATTTAATGCCTATAGTTCGGGAGGGTGTCGTATCATCCCCCATTATTCATGGTAAAGGTGCTAGGTAAAGAGGAAAGTCTTAAGTGGTATTTAGTCTTCCCTTACAATTTATTTAGAACATAGGGGTCTCGATTCAACCCTAAGGGATAATAATCAAGCTTATTGAGTGAATCTAGGCAATTATATGCATGTTGGAAGGCTACTACAGGGTTTCTGGTAGTTTACTACAGGAAACAATAGACTTGCTATAGGGAGTTATAATTCACCAAATGGCCAAACAAATCAAATCCAAATTGGATGGGATATTTTTTTTACTGACTAGGATATCTTAGGTATCCATTCCAAGTGTAATTGCTCCAAAATACCTTTGCTAACCCATGCTAAAAAATAGCAGAAAATTACTAGTCTAAAATCTAGAAATTCGAGAACTAGTGAGCTTGTAAATAAATCAAATGCCTAACCTAATCAAGTGAAAATGCAATGGGGTGATTTTTGTTCTTAAATATAATTTTTTCTTGATATAATTCAAGTTTAATAAACTTGCTTGAATCTCATTAGAATGCTCTAAAAAATAGCATAAATGTATTATTGTTTTCCACAAAGGACTTCCAAAAATCTAGATTTGGGAATAAAGAAACTAATCCAAGTAACTCAATGATTACAATGACCTTCCAAAGTTGTTACAATGATGAAATGATACTTGTGATTCTATAAAATAACTTACTTCAACCATTTAACCCAATCCTACAAAAATAAATCATAAATACTCAATGTAGAAATAGAAAAAAGACAAGAACAAGAGATGCATGTGAATAATAAGTGAGAGGAAGAAACGAAAATGATACAAAATGGATTTGAGGCTCTTGGGATGGAAAATACCAAGGAAAATTAGAGTCCTATGAAGGATACCAAGGTTTAGAAGCTGAACATGACACCAATATTCTCTATTTTCATCAATACAATTACATCCCTTCAAGAAACGACAATGGAGCTGCAAAAATACGAGTTATCTCCAGAGGAAGGCTAATAAAAGTATACCCCTATAGGAAAATTCAACTTGGTATTTATACAAATTTATCAAGAATCATTCCTTGTGAAAGGAGGAAGCTTTCCCCACCAAAATCCCTTGATTAGTGGATCTGGCTCCCAATACTAGGAATATGCATTAAATGGTAGGGAACACATTCCTAGATTTTTTCAGTCATTGGAGCTCCACAATTTGTGCCATAATTCAATAATATCTTGTTGATTTATTATTTAATATTGATCCTCCTGTAGTAGGGAGTACATCCGAATATTTTCATAATATTCTACAAAAATAAATAATATTAACCACAAATATGAAATTATTCATAAACCCACCTAATGAACATATTAAAGTTAAAAATATATTACCTAATGCAAAAAGAGATGTTTAATGTGTTGAGGGATGGTCATATGGGCATTCATTTATGGCTAATTTAGAGGCATGGGCCTTAATTTATGTCTAGTTTAGAGGCCTATCATACTCCTCTACTGAAAGTGTTGCTCATCCCATGAGCAACTTAGTGACCTCATTGTACCTCGTTCATGGCCCTCATGGCCTCTCTATTGTGCATTCCTTGGTCCTTTCTCTTAAGGATATTGGTTGTAATTCCTGCAAGGACAAGCACAAAAATGTAGTTGTTCTTTTCATAATTGTTTAACAGTCTTTCAAGGAAAAACCATAACTTTCCTCTTTGCAAGTGAACTTTATTGGCTTATAGATCCATTTCATTCATATCCTCTCCCTTGAAACCTTCATTCCATTTTCACTCATTTTTCCAAAATTGTTTGTGCATAGAAAAAATCTTAGCGTTTCTTGAGACCATTAGCCTGACTTATTCCCCTTATTCAAGACGGGTTCTTGAATATTTTTCAATTTGGCAAGGTCTTCCACATCCTTTTCCAACCTTCTGTTAACTTTCCCACCATTTGGGCACCTCTGAAACCCTCAAAACGACTTTAGATGAGAACTAGGACATCCTGTCGTAAATCATGTACTAACTACAGGAAACCCTGTAGCGGTTCCTATAGTACTACAGTAAACCTTGTTTAAACTTTTTTTGACTAGAAATGATAGTTGTAGCCTAGTGTAGGCCCTCAACTTGACTTCCATGTCTTTGTCCCCTTTCTATAGCATTGTTTAGGAATTGGACAAAAGCTAGAAAGAGACTAGAGACCTCTTGGAAAGCCTCTTTTCATCACTGAAATATATAATTTTTCGACCCTAAACCTACCATCTTCTACCATTTCTCCCACTTGAATGAGGAACCCATTTACACTGTGATTTTATCAGCCAAATAGACCTTTGGCTCTGATACCAGTTATTAGAAAATTATATATTATAGAGAAATGGAACACATAAAATATATTGCAGAAATACAAACATAGAAAACACATAAAACAAGAGAGACACAGATATACGTGGTTCACCCAATTTGGGCTACATCCACAAAGAAACAACCAGCCCTTCCTTTTATATTATCCAGCAAACTAAAGATATGCAACCTATAACAGATTCACTGTAATTCCCTCTTTGCTCTCACACAATCTCCTCTCTCTTTCTCACCCAGAATATAGATCTACATAAACACAATATAATTCCCTCATATATATAGCGAGGGGTTGTCTTCTAGGAGAAAAACCTTTAATAAAACATAACTTCTACTGTTAGATCTTTGCCTAATGAATGGTCGAGATTGACTACGAAATTACAACGTTTTACAAGGCAGCCACCCTCCCTGGAACCCCCTTGTAGTGTAAATATTATGGGTGACATTGCTACCACATTATGAACTGGGGTCCAATGTGGTGATACCTTTGAATAAAGAAGATAATAAAGATCCACACCCAACAATCTCCCACTTGGAGTCTAATTATAGCAACTTCACCACTGCTTCATTTGCTGGACAATGACTCCACTTTGGACCTGGTTGCTTCTCATCTTCTTCATCATACTTGAAGACCAATTGAAACTGAGCAGATTCTCAATTTCTCTGTGGTTACAACTTTTGTTAACATATTTGCAGTATTATGGCTAGTGTGTATCTTTTACAGCTTCAACTATCCATCTTCCAACGTTGACCATATGAAATGGTACTTGAACTATATATGTTTAGTCTTGGAATGAAATGCAAAGTTCTGTGCAAGATGTATGGCATTCTGGCTGTCGCTATATAACTTTCCCAACTCCTGCTTCTTACCCAATTCATCTATAAACCTTTGTAACCAAATCATTTCTTTACTAGCCTCTATAGCAGCAACATATTCTGCTTCCATTGTTGAGAGTGCAACAACAATTTGTAGTTTTGAGACCCAACTAACAGTTGTTCCACCTACAGTAAACACATACCTTGTCGTGCTCCTCCTATTACCTCTATCATCTGCCATATATGCATAAACATATCCCCGTAGAAAAAATTTTGAACCACCAAAGCATAATGCTTGATTTGTGGTACCTCTCAAATACCTGAGAATCCACTTCGCCACCATCTAATGTTCTTTTGCTAGATTGTTCATGTACCTACTTACAACTCCCATTGCATGTGCAATATCAGGCCTTGTGTAGACCATTGCATACATTAAGCTTCCAACTGCTGATGCATATGGAACTTTAGACATATAAGCCATTTCTTCCCGAGTCTTGGGACACTACTCCTTACTTAATTTGAAACGGCTAGCCAAAGGTATATTAACTGGTTTTGCATTTTGTATATTAAACCTTTTCAACACCTTTTCTATGTACTCACTTTGAGACAATGTTAATTTACGATTCTTCCTATCTCTATTTATTCTCATACCAAGGATTTTTTTTACAGCACCCGAATCCTACATTGCAAATGAATTCACCGATTTTCTTTTGAGCACATTTATTTCCTGCATGTTAGAACCTACAACAAGCATGTAATCTACATACAATAATAATATACTACCATCATTTTACCTTTTGAGATAAAAAAAATGATCAAAGTGACATCTAGTATAACCTTTTCCAGACATAAACCTGTCAAATTTTAGATACCACTGCCTTGGAGCCTGTTTTAAGCCATAGAAGCTCTTCTTCAATCTGCACACTAGTTTCCCCTTCCCTTTTACCTCATATCCTTGTGGTTGCTGCATATATATCTATTCCTCCAAATCCCCATGGAGAAAGGCTTTATTTACGTCTAATTACTCAAGATGCAAATCTGCAACTGCTACTAGACTTAAAATAGTTCTGATTGAAGTCATTTTAACAATAGGAGAAAATATCTCATCAAATTATATACCCATTTTTTGTGCAAGCCCTTTCACCACAAGTCTAGCTTTATACCTTTTTCTACCTCCATCTTCTTCCTTCAACCTGTAAACCCATTTACTCTGCAATGTTATTTTACCTGCAAGCAACCTGACTATGTCCTAAGTCTAGTTATGTTTCACTAGAATTAGTCATTAATAAATAATATAATGAAGGAGAGTATCATCCATGGGGTCTACATATCCTAGTAGATTTTCTAACACCACTCTCAGGTGTTTGAGGTGCTTGTTGCTGTTGTGGTAGTTGTTGATGTCCTGGCTACTGATCATTGTGATTTTTCAGGCACCATCACTTTTTTTGTGATCTCTTCAAGCACTGTGTATTCTCTATTTTCTTTTTCTTGTTTCCCTTCTTGTGCTTGATTCTTATACAAAACCTTTTCATTGAATATGACATCTCTTCTCCTAATGATTTTTTGTTTTGCATAATCATAAAAGCGATAATCAAAATCATTAACACCATATCCAATAAAAGTACTTTTCTTTGATTTTGCCTCAAGCTTTGTTCTATTTTCTTTATTAATGTGGACAAAGGATTCACAACCAAAAGTTTTTAAAAATGAGTAGTTTACCTTTTTACATGTCCATGCCTCCTCTGGAATACCATCATCTAAGGAACTTGAAGGCCCTTTATTTATTAGATAAACAACAATATCTATAGCATCTACCCAAATTGTAAAGGCAATTCTGCATGCAATCTCATGCACCTTGCATGCTCGATGATTGTCTTGTTCACCCTTTTTGACACACCATTTTCTTGTGGCGTTCCTGGAACTGTCTTCTCCCTGCAAACTCCATTATTTGAACAATACCTATCAAACTCTTTGCTACAATATTCACCTTCATTGTCTGATCTGAGACACTTCAACCTTTTTCTTGTCTCATTTTCAACCAAATCGTTCCATTTCTTGAAAGTATCAAATACATCAGATTTATTTTAAATACAATAAATCCAAGTTTTTCTCGTTGTATCATCAATAATAGTAACATAATAGTGAGAGCCACCGAGAGATGATATGTGAGCAGGTCTCCATACATCTATATGCACAAGCTCTATTTTTTCGCTCGTCTTTTCTTTCCCAACTTTGAGAAATCTAACTCTCTTCTATTTTCCATAAACACAATTTTCATAGAATTCCAAATCAACATGCTTCAACCTATCAACAAATTTCTTGAGTGAAGGATCTGCATCCCGTTCTCACTCATATGCCCAAGCCTATGATGCCACAATGTCATATCTTCTCCTGCAGAGATTAAAGCATTAACAGAATTATAAATACCGTTTCTTAAATACATTGTACCAACCTTTTCTCCTTTTGCTATTACCAGAGCTCATTTAGTGACCTTCCAAGTTTTATTTGTGAAAGTAGATACACAACCTTCACCTCCCAACTGCCCTGTTGAAATCATATTTTTCTTCAGATCTGGAACATGCCTTACCTCCTTCAATAGCCATTGATTTCCATTATGTTGTTTTATGAAAATTGTACCCATTCCAATGATTTTACCAAGTTTATCATCATCCAATCAAACTTGTCCAAAATCTCCTTGAACATAATCATGAAAATGTTTCCTATCAGGTGTGGCATGGAATGATGCCCCTGAATCTACATCTAGGCATCAATAATATTTTCTAAAGAAATAGTCAAAGCATCTTGCAACACATCACCTGGCACATTCGCTTCATGATTGTTTTCTTGTTGCACATCTCCTTCTTTTCCCTTCCGAGACTTGCATTGTTTCTTCAGGTGTCCTTTCCTCCCGCATTTCCAGCACACTATCCCAAATTTGGAGTTGGATCTGCCTTTCCTTGACTTACTGTGATATCCAAGGCTCTTTCCTCTTTCCATTTTTCTTCCCCTAGTCTCTGCAGTCAAAGCATTACATGATGTCTCACCGGGCTTTTCTGTTGCATTTCCTCACTAAGAATTGCACTGACAACATCATCAAACTATAAAGTACTAGATCTAGAGACAGAGTTACCAATGGCCATAACTAAAGCATTCCAACTTTCTAGCAATGAGCATATAAATAACAAAGCCCTAACATCATCATCAAATGTTACCCCTACAAAGCTCAACCGACTGGTAACTGTATTAAATTCATTTAAATGATCAACAATAGATCCACCTTCTAACATCTTGATATTAAATAAACGCTTCATAAGAAATAGATTATTTGAGGCCAAGGGTTTTTCATATAGTTTGGCCACTATCGACATTAAACCCTCTATTGTCATTTCCTTTGAAATATTAAAGGCTACCGATGTCGCTAGGCATAGCTTTATTGTTCCAAGTGCCTTTCTGTCAAGAATATCCCATTCTGTCTCTGTCATACTCATCGGCTTCTTTTCCTTTTTGATCAATGGTTGGTACAAATCTCTCTAGTACAAATAATATTCCATTTGCATCTTCCCGAGCTGGTAGTTTTGGCCATTAAAATTTTCTACCCTAAACCTACCATCTTTCGCCATTACTCCCACTCGAACCAGGAACCCTTTTCTCCTGCGAGTTTATCATCCAAATAGACCTTCGGCTCTAATACCAATTATTAGAAAATTATATAATATAGAGCAACGGAACACATAAAATATATTGCAAAAAGACAAACACAAAAAAACATAACAAGAGAGACATAGATATATGTGATTCACTCAATTTGCGCTATGTCCATGGAGAAATAGCCAGTCCTTCCTTTTATATTTTCCATCAAACTGAAGAGATACAACCTACAGCATATCCACTGTAATTCCCTCTTCACTCTCACACAATATCCTCTCTCTTTCTCACTCAAAATACAGATCTACATAGGTGCAATACAATTCCCTCATATATAGCGAGGGGTTGCCTTCTAGGGAAAAAAACCCTAAATTAAACAAAACTTGTACTGTCAAATCTCTGCCTAATGAATGGCCTAGATTGTCTATGAAATTACAACATTTTACAAGGAAATTTTACATCTATTTTTAGCTTCGAGGGCATTGCAAAGGTCGTAGCCACCCCCCCTAGACCCCCCTACAACGCAGATATTATGGACGACATTGCCGCCACATTACGAACTGGGGTCCAATGTGACGATACCTCTAAATAAAGAAGATAATTTGGCTCCAGACCCAACATAAAATTCCTTTAGATGAGAACTAGGACATCCTATTGTAATTCCTGTAATAACTACAGGAAACCCTGTAGTGGTTCCTGTAGTACTACAAGAAAGCTTGTATTAGTTCTTGTAGTACTACAGGAAACCCTGTTTAAATCCGTTTTGACCAGAAATGATAGTTTGAGCCTAGAAAAGGCCCTGAACTTGACTTCCATGTCTTTCTCCCCCTTCTATATCATCATTTAAGCATTGGAAAAAAATTAGAAAGAGATTAGAGACCTCTTGGAAAGCCTCTTTTCATCCTACAATTTGAGTTATATTTTGATGGTGAATTCCTTCTTGCCTTTTGTTGCCTTTTTTTTTGCCTAGATGATTTCATAATGGCCTTGGAATTCCCTATATAAATTAGGTCTCTCTTAGGCACTGTCATTTTTTGTTTTAGCATAATTTGTTCCTTTCTTCCTTATTGTAGGAGCATTTTGCCTTCCCGTAAGAGTCATTTGTTCTCTTTTAGGGTCTTCTAACTGTATTGGAGTGATGAGAAATGATGTAGAGGGGTTAGAAGATTATGCTAGGGCTTAGAGGGAGTAGTGTAGGTTTTTGAAAATGGATAGGATGTGATCAGTGTGGTTTTTCAAGAAATTTTCAGGGTGAGATAGACTGTAGGGATTATTCTCGAAGAATATTAATTATTTTCTTATGAAATGGGATGGATGAATGATGGATAGATAGTGGATATGAAGTGGATAGAGGGCTTGGAGTGTTTTTGTGACTTGGCATTTGCAGAAATTTCTTCTTTTAACTATTGTCCCCATTCCTTGAAATCATCACCATTCCTAATTTGGTTTTTCCACATTGCATGAGTGAAGGATTGAATTGCAATTAACTAGTTGAAGGTGGTCGAGACTATTGACCCATCGTTAGGTTATAAAACCTAATCTCTCATGCATTGAAAACAAATTTCTAACTATAATATGCTCAAGAGAAGAGGTAAAGAATATTGCATAGTTGTACCTAACAGATGGTTGTTGGAGAGGCATGAATGCTACTGCTGAGTTGATGATCGATCCATGGTCCTCTAGAGGTGATAATTTCCTTTTTTTGCTTCTGCACAGGTCTCCATAGATTGGTGATTCTAAACCTCTATCTTCCATTTATGATGAGCAAGCTATCTTTCTCAAATCCGACCTTCTTGGAGTGTTGGGCTTGGCCATGGGTGATTTTCACCTTTCCTATACCTCATTCCACCATTAGGCACCTTTCCCGCACTTTATTTCATCTTTTGTACCTTCGTTTAGCTTTCAATCTATTTCCTTTAGTAAACTAGGACTCCTGTAGTACTATAGAAAACAATAGATTTGCCTTGTTTTGTCCATATCTCCCAAATCGTAGAATGGATTGACTTGAAATTTTCTTAGCATGTTCCCATCATCCTTATGCACTTACCCATAAAATGTTTTTAGCCAATGGATACATGAATCTTGAGAAAAAATAAAAATGGTTGAAGTTGATGCAGGTTGATTTCTTGGAAAACGTGCACTAGAAGTTTTTGAAATTGCTTGGGCATGTTACCATGATCCATATGCATCTCCCATTGAAATAAATTTTTAAAGGGATGTATGAATACCAAAAAAAATGAAAAGGGTTGTAGCTGATGGATGTTGATTTCTCAAAAATTGTGCACTATAATTTGTTGAAATCGCTTGAGCATGTTACCATAATCCATGTGCATCTCCCCCTAAAACATTTTGGAAAATGGATGCATGGTTTTCAAGATATGACAAAAATAGTTTTTTTCTCTATGTATTTCTGTTTCCTGTAGTAAAACAAAGCATTCCTATAGTAGTTCAGAATAACAAGGAAAATGAGTGGTAAAATCTTGAGAATGATGAGTGGATGGTGGAAATAGATGAGGGTGATGGATTTGCATGGCCTTGGTCCTTCTGGAGCATATGAGAAAAGGACGAGAAAGTCCAAGTTTGAGTTCTTTTGACTATAATTTTGAACATTCTTATATTTTCTTTGGTGTCATTGTGTTTTTCTTTGCTTGCAGATATTAGAGAGCATCTACATTCATCAAAGAGATACATGGAGCAAAGATTTTATTTTTTCCTTTTCTTCTTCTAGGCCTACTGGCCACCTCAATGAGGTTTTCAACTAGTCAGTCTATGTCGGCGCCTCAAAGGAGGTTTTCAACTAGGAATTTTTTTTCTCCTTTTTCTTTTCGCCAACGTATTGACCCCCTCATGGAGGTTTTTAAACAATGAGCTAATCTCAGGCACCTTAAAGGAGTTTTTCACATGAATTTTTTTTTTGTCTCTTATTTTTCATTTTTTATTTCTTTTCCTATCCTACTCTACTTGGAAAAAAAACAAAATCATTTTCAAGTGTAGGAATACTTCCAATGGAGCCACTTGCATAATTGAATGACATATAAAATCATGTGTAGGCTCGAAACATATTCTTCGACATGTACTTGGATGTAAGAAACCAAATTCTTTGACTTTGAGGATATCAAGCACAGTTGAAGAAGAGAGTATTGCTACAACTTATTGACTTTCTGGAACCATATTTCAATATAGTTGTGATGCCCCTAATCCACTTGCTAATTTGGATCATTTTGGATGTCTTCTTCTTCCATGAAATTCAGGTCTTCTTCTTTTTCTTGATAGTTCTCTTGAATACATGGAGGATTTAGTGGTAAACATGAAGGAGCTTTCTCAATCTCTGATTTTGATGTCTACTCTTCATCAAATGTAGCACATGATTCTTTGGTCTTCTCTTTTGAATCTTCTTTTACTGCATGTTGTCCTTCAATGACATCAAGGGAATCTCTTTTTTGTAATATTCTTCCTCAACTGATTTAACAATTTATCTAAAACATATTTAACATACCCTTCTCACTAATTTAACCATTTATTTTTGGAATTTGCATCTATCCAACCTTCAAATATGGGGATGTCAAAGTTAACTTGTACCTTAAATGGTGTGGAGCTTCTAGAGTAGTTGTTGGAAGCATATGTGTCGCCCTTGGGTAGTCGCTAAAGGATTTTGGCTAAGTTGTCCTTCATCACCTTCCTCTGTCACTCGAGAACTTCTTTGAGAAATATTTTGAAAGGATCTCATTCCCTTTGTCTTTATTTTCTTCCACCATGGGAGGACATCGGGATTTGTGAGGTTGGTCTTGGAAAGGTTTAACTAGTTCAAGCCCTAACTCCTTATATCCTAGCCTCGTTGGGGACATGTAAATTAAAATAGAGAAAAAAGAGACCGATCTGATACCATTGATCTAAACTTAAACAAGACCACAACAAATTACATATATAACCATATATATAGATATGTAGTAGAAATAAAACTTCATTTCATAAATATCAAATACTGAAATATGCTTACAAACATAGTGGAAATTAAACTAGTGTGAGCGATGGCAGCTTATCTCTGAGAAGAGATGTGGTGGATACATCCCTCTCAAATGTGTTAGAATGAGGTTCAAGGGCCTATTTATTATTGAAAAACAAGGGGAAAACCTAAAAAACCAAAAACCTAACCCCAAGAGATGGAACGCCAAGAGTTTGTGGGCCTTGCCAGGTTAGTTGGGAAGCCAAGTTCCCGGGGTCGTAACTTGGTCATATTATCTCCGTTTGGCACGTACGATAACTTGATGGAAAGATATCTTCAAGTACTACAATATTTGTGGCATGCCCTTGGCTATAACTATGGGCTTGCTACAGACCTCAAAATATGACATTTAGAGGGTCAAAACTGGTCCAGAAGCTCAACATCCAATATCCACCTAGATCAACCTCACTACAGTAGAGTTGGTCAAGAGGTTGGGGCTTGAAGTTTGTCATCATGCAAACCAATATCCATTGGGATGGGTAAATATGAATGCAAAACTTAAGGTAAAATAATAGTGTAAAATTAGATTTACTATCACTACTCATTTTATTGATGAATTAGATCTAGATATGGTTCCCCTTGATCTATGTGGAGTCATGTTTGGGAGTCCATACATGCACATGTGATATGAAATATTCATGGGGAGATCCCGTCAATATCAGATCATAAAGGATCCAAAATTATTCATCAACAATGCATGCAAAGGAAAGACAAAAATTTCACTAGTAAGTGCCAACCAAGCCAAGAAATTGATTAGATCCAACAAGAAGTATGTTTTATTATTTTGAAGAGAAATTTTGTCTGAAGAGAGTCAATAAGAGGTAAGGCATCCATGGAGGGGTTTATGAAGAAATAAAAAGAACAATTGTATAGGGATGTCTTTCAGGAGCCCAAAGGGTTACCACCTAAGAGAGAAGTGGAGAACGAGTCCAACTATTGTTAGACTCCCCATTTCCAAATATTGCATTGTACAGGTAGTTTGTTATAGAAGAAAGTATTGTGAAGAAAAAATTGCAGCAACTACTACAACAGGGTGTCATTCGACTGAGTGCATCACCATGTGGGTCATCCATCATCATTGTGCCAAAGAAGAATGGGACTTAGCGGATGTGTATAGATTATAGGGAATTGAATAAAATCACACTCAAGAATAGATACCCCTTGCCTAGGATAGATGATATTTTATAAAAATCGTAGCAAGAAAAATACTTCACCAATATGGACTTGAAGTCTAGATATCTCCAGGTCTGTATCAAAGAAGAAGATACATGAAATAACACCTTCAAAACTAGCAAAGGTTTGTATAAGTGTTTAGTTATTCCATTTGGCCTATGTAATGCACCTACTACATTTATGATATTAATGAATGATGCATTTTTCACTTTTATTGAATCATTTGTTATTATTTATTTGGATGGTGCTAGAAACATTGAATAAGCGCCATCTACTAGCAAATCTCAGGAAGTGTGATTTTGCGCAGCAGCCCTTGGTCTATTTTGGGTATGTGATCAGTGGAGGACAATTCAAGGTATATCCTTCCATTATGAAATGGTCTGTGCCTAGTAATGTTTATGAGGTTAGGAGTTTTGTTAGGGAAACATAGTACCTAAGGATATTCATAGCCTCATTTTTGGCCCACTTCACACCATAACAACACGTGGCAAGAGTTTTTAGTGGGGAAAAGCTCAACTGAAGACGTTCGAGGAGCTAAAGAAGAAGATTAGTCAAGCATGAGTTTTGGGATTACCAAACTTGCAGTGGCTGTTTGAAGTGGAAACAAATCTGAGCAGGTATGTTGTGGGAGTTGTCTTCATGTAGGGAGGAAGGCCCATTTTCTACCATTCTAAAGTATTTGATGGGCCAGATCTTAACTATCCTACCTGTGATAAGGAGCACTATGCTATGGTGTAATCCATGAATAAGTGAAAGCACTATCTAATGGGAAAGGTGACAATAATCTACATAGATCATTGATCGTTATAGTACCTGTAGGGCTAGAGTAAGCTGCAATACACCCTACATTACAAGTGGATGGGGTTTTTACAATAGTTTCATTTGGTCATTACTTATAAGAAGCACAACACAAACAAGTTGGCTGACATGTTTCCAAGGTTGATCAAAGATGACAACTCTAGGGACTCCTATGTAGATGGAGCCATTCACCCATGATTGATACAAAGAGGCATATTTAGAAGATGACAACTTGAAGGAGGTGTATCGATAGTTGTAGAGGCATATTCATGTGCATGATGGTGACATCATCGTCAGCTACCACCTACATGATGGTTTACTCTACATGTTGAATAAGATATGTGTTCCTAAAGGTGAGTGATTGCAGTTGATCCAAGAGGCTCACACCTCCAAGGTTGTATGGTAATTTGGTGCAGCAAAGATCGTGGCTAACTTGCAAAGGTAGGTTCATAAGAGGATGCAATATTTTTATACCATCAAGCCTAGAAACAAAAAACAGGTTTTATATCATCCCTTACTTATACCTACTCATTCTTTGGATGTAACACCTCCTCCCACATCTAACCAAGTAACCGGCCAACCAAGGTGAACATGCAATGAGAGGGAACTATGCTTAGATTCAACCTCCTATGTGGCCTTAAGGAAATGGAGTCGATGGAAACATAACATACAGACCTTCCACATAAGCTACAAGACCCCTAAGAACCACCACAACTCTTGATGTAGCTAGCCCCTGGGTCCAACAGATGTTTTTGACCACTTAACCTCTGGACACTCTAATGTTATAGGCCTGCCAATGTCCATGAGGCTTAGGATGCTCTCATTCTATATGCATGCTAGCATCTAGGGACTATTTTTTCAAGTGTTTTGCTAGCATCCCCAAGTTTTGAGCCACTTTTTCAAGCCCAGAGCCCAGGTCATTGCCCAAAATTGAATGACATCTCCAGAATAGTAAAATAACATGGAAACAATAAGAGAAAATCAAACAGTTGAACAAGAACTTAACCAGACCCCTACTATCCATGACATGCGTTTCGTCAAACATATCACATATATGTAATCTACTAGTGTAAATAACATATTTAAGTGCAGGGATCTCATACTCATCTGAGAATTGCTAAGAATCATTGTTCCCTCATATCATTTGTTGCATTATCATCTATTAGGTCATAGATACATTTTCCATTCATTTACAAATAAGAACATGATGAGAGCCATACATAGCCAATGTCATAAAGCACATACATAACTAACATAATAGTAGCAGAAATATTGATGAAATCACAACCATATTATCCAGATATAAATAATTATGATACTCATAGAAATATAAGGAGAAATAACCTCTCATTGATGATGAAAAATCCAAACCGAGGATGGACTACCGTGTTCCACCCGACCATAGAATGGCTGAGAAAAATCTCTCTTTAGCCATTCATCCCTGTGCCATATTCCAAGCATGAAAGTAGTACTTAAACCAAAGAACCAACCAGGGCATCCCAATGCTAAACCAACTCAACCTCATCAACAGAAACTAGGATTTACCATAATCCATCATGGATTCACTAGGCCAACACAATAAACATGTAATAACAGACTTTACCATGGTCTCCACCCTATCACTAGGCTAAAAAAACATGGATGCCACCATATTTCTCACCAACACCATGAGGAATTTTCTTGTCTCCTATTCTCTCAGGCTTTACCACAATCAAAATCTAAATCACTAGGTCATAAATCGACATGCACTCTCCAGGCTTTCTCGCATATCCCAAACCCAGGACTATTGTGCCCAATGGCAATAAAATCGCCTCTTTTCTTTACTTTATATCATGCCATTCACCAAAAATGATTCCTAAGCCCACGGAAGCAACACAATCATTTCTTTACTGCAACCCATAGTCTGGCTTAGGGGTCACTAGGCTAGTGGCTTTACTGTGATCCACAGTCTGGTTTAGAGACCACTACGATTTTTTATTTATCATTCAGAGATCTACCTGACTCAACTTCGAATCCATCTGACAATATAGCTCAACCAAAAATTGAGAACCCCATCACACCATGACTATCTGTAAATGGAAAGACTAGGTTGAAAAAATTATTACACCTAGTAAAACCCATGCCATAACAGTAAAATAACCACATCCAATATCATGCATACCAAATATAGTAAGGAAAATACACATGCAAATCGATACCTGCAAAGAATATTGTTTTAGCTCCCTGGTCCTGCTCTTCCTTGCTTGATCTCTGCTACCTCTTTCCTTATTTAACTTTCTGATCTAATGCCAAAATGCTCCAAGAAAACTCTTAGTGTTGAAGAGTGAGAGAGAGAGAGAGAGAGAGAGTAATGAGAGAGCTTAAAAACTAAACTGATAAAAGGTTACAAATTGATCCTCAAAAGCCCTTTTATCACTGAGGTCTCTGTTTTCTTCATTTTCCATTATTTTCCTTCAATTTCCTCCTCACATGGAACTTGTGACCTTTCACCTTCCTTTTCTCCCAATTTCCATTATTTTCATAAATAAATGGGCCAAAATTCCATTTTTCCTTTCCAAATCCTTAGCCATTGCCTTTGCCAGTTTCCTTAGCCATAATAAGCCAATGAACACCCACACTAGGATGTCTTGCCCAACATTCATCTTAGAGTAAGTGCCTCGTCAACCATGGTTATTATTTTTCCTTTATTAACTTCTATTACATGTAATTTTCACCATGGTTATTACGGAACCCTCCCCCTTGGGGGACACTGTCCTCGGTGTTCAACCACACCTATACCTCAACAAAACCACTAAAAAACCAACATACTTTACATGGAGCTTTATAACATAGCTCGATGCAATATTTACAATGATCACCCTACTTGAAAGCAAACCAACATGACAACATAATGACATGACACCCATACAACTTATCAGAGCTTTATAACATATCTCATGGTGGTATTTACATTCATCTAGGTATGTACATATACCAAAACATCATGAAACTTATACCAAAATGTATACCAAGACATATACCAAAAACGCATATTGAAATTGCTTCGCCTCAACTGATAAACAATGAAGGATATATGGCCGGCATATGATCTACCATCTCCCACGTACCTTCACTCAGCTCGAAGTTCTTCCATTGGACCCTAACATACTCCATTTCTCGATTTTGGATCATAAGAAGATTTTGCTACAATATACATTGAGGCTCCAGCTGGAATTCTCCATCTAGTTCCACTTGCAATAAATACCAGTCAATCACATGATCAACATCTTTATCATAATTCTTAAGCAATGACACATGGAAAAAAACATGGAATTTCACTGTCACAGGTAGTTAAATTCAATAAGCTGCTGGACCAATCCTCTAAATGATACTAAAGGATCCACAAAATCATGGTGACAACTTGACACATTATCCACTTTGTAAGGAGATATTCTTCAATTTGATGCACAAGTACACTTGTTCCCCAACCTGGAACTCCTTGAACAAATCATTTTGATTTTCATAGCTCTTCGTCCTTTCCTGTTCTACCTTTAGATTCTTCTTTATTACCTACATTTTCTATTCCATGTATGCCAACATATCTGGTCCAATAAGTACCATGTTCATTGGATCACTCTAGCTAATGGGAGTATTACAACTCCATCCACACAATGCCTCGAAAGGACTCATCCTCAATGACAGATGATAACCATTTTTGTATGTGAACTTAACGAGGGGAATATACTCCTCCCACTTCCACTGTTAATGCATCACATACATCCTCAACATGGCCTCCAATATCCTGTTGACCCTCTTTGTCTTTCTATATGTCTATGGATGGTAAATTGTACTGAAGGCCAACTCTACACCCAAACCTACAAACAATTCTTTCCAAAACTTGGAAGTGAAATTTGCATCCATTTATGACACAATATTCTTTGGGGCACCATGCAATCTGACCGCATCTATGATGAATACTTATGCTACATCGCTAGCTGAGAATGTAGACTTCACCAGAATGAGATGTGCAACCTTTGTCAACATGTCCATGACAATCATGATGGAATCATGTTGTCTCACTATATTTGACAATCTTGTTATACCGTACATAGAAATTACCTCCCATTTCCACTCTAGAATCGCAATCAAATGTAGAAGACAACCTGGATGCTTACACTCTTCTTTCACATGGAAAATGAAAACACCTAGACACACACTCTGCTACATCCTTTTTCCGATTTGGGAAATAATAAAATATTTTCACTCTTGTTTATGTCTTTTAATACCCTTGCTGACTCGAATATGGTTTCGCATGAAACTCCCTCAATATCACCTTCTTAAGCTCACTGTTATCTTGGAGATATATCTTATCTCCGAGTCTAACCAATCCATCAACTATAATAAAATAATCCACAACTTGTGCACCTACACCTGTACCTATACCTATACTACAACCCATACCTATACCTGTAGTACTACCTCTACCTCTACCTCTACCTATATCTATACGTGTACTACTACTTGTACCACCACATGTACCTGTACCTGTACTTTGTTGTAACCTGTGCACAATCTACATATACCTGACATCCTGCTTACCTACGTGCAAGATGTTATCATGTAATTTTGTCCCATAGGATATCATAGCTATTAAATTATTTACGTGTATCCGCCTCCTGAGAGCATATACCACCTTGTTCTCCTTTCCTTTGATGTACCTAATCTCGAAGTCAAACTCACTAATTGTGGTCAACCATATAGCTTGTCTGGCACTCAAATTTGGTTGGTCAAACAAATACCTCAACCTAATGTGATCACTCATCAATATAAACCTCATTCCAAGAAGATAGTTCCTCCACATATTCAATGCATGTATGATCATTTTTGAGTCAAAATCCTCTGTCAACAAGTTCTGCTTATGCTAGTTTAGCTTCCACATCTCATAGCATACCCCCTATCCATCCTGCATAAGGACTCTACCAAGTCATCTCTTGCAATAATCTTCACATACTACAAAATACTTGTTTGGATCTACAATATTTAACGCTGGAGGGTGTGTCAAAAACTACTTAAGCTACTCAAAACTAGCCTCACAATCCTCTCTCCATTCAAACTTCTTACCTTTCCTCTATAATGATGTAATAGGATAAGCAGTCTATGAGAATTTCGTGATGAACCTCTTGTAATAACCTACCAATCCCATGAAAGATCCCACCTCATCTACATTATTAGGAGCTACCCACTTCATCATGGCCCTTAACTTTTCTAGATCTACTGCAATTCCCTCCTTGGAAAGAACATGTCCCATGTAGTGTACCTCAGTCTAAAAGAAACTACAGTTGATGATCTTAGCATACAACTGAAGCACTCTCAACAACCTCAACATTACTACTAAATGCTCATCATGCTCTTCCTCATTTTTAGAGTATACCAATATGTCATCAATGAAAAAAATAACAAACTTATCCAAAAATAGACACAACATACTGTTAATCAAGCACATAAACGTAGCTGGAGCATTAGTCAAATCGAATGGAACTACAAAAAACTGATAATTCCCATACCTAGGCCAGAATTTTGTCTTGTAAATGTCCTCTTCTTTGATGTGTACCTGATGGTTTCCAAATCTCAGGTCAATCTTAGAGGACATTGTTTCTCCCTTTAGCTGATAAAAAAATCATCAATCCTTGGTAACAAATACATGTTCTTGATGGTTACTTTGTTCAACCTCCTGTCGTCAATGCATAATCTCAGAGCTCGACCTTTATTCTTCACGAATAATATCGGTACATCCCAAGGTGATACACTTGGTCTAATGTATCCTTTGTCCAACATTTCCTTTAACTGTAACTTCAACTCAACCAACTTTGGAGTGCTCATATTGTAAGACTCCTTTGGTGTTGGAGCTACCCATGGCACTAACTCAATATAAATGTCTACCTCCTTGTGAGGTGGAAACTCTGAAATGTCCTTAGGAAATACATCCTGAAACTATTGTAGGACTGGGTTTCTATTCAAAACATCTACATCCTCAACTTCGTTACCTTTGTCACTAGAAATATGTATTGAAAACAACACACATCCTTTTCTATGACCATGTTTTGCCTGCATAGCTGTCACCATCCTAATTGATGTGGCTTTCTTCTTCATGTGTAAGACTCTTGGTTCCCCATTATCATCCATGCACTCAATGGTTTTGTCATAATATTCTATCTTGGTTCTATGAAGCTACAACCAATCCATGCCTAGCAAAATATTGTATGAACCCAAAGTTAATACATTCAAATCATGTGTTGTGCTAGGAATACCATTCAAATGAAATGCATAGGATCTTAACCAATAATGAACTCACTACTTTGTACATGTAGCTAACTACACTAACTAAGGTTTTGCATTCAATTTGTCACTCAAACAACACTTATTCACCAATTTAGGACTAACATAGCTATAATTAGATCTAGGGTCAATCAAAATAGAAACAACTTGATCACAAAGCTTACAATCCATCTCAATGATAGATGCCTGATGGTATTCTTGTTTATTATCCACTGACGCATAAATACGAGGAATTCTCTAACCAACATCCCCAATAGTTTGTGCCTCCTGCACACTATATATCTTAGAACTACAACCCTTATTATGTGTACAATCTCTCTAAAGGTTCTCCTTACCACATGTCCAACACTCCAACCCAAAAATACCCTCACCTCTATGTTGTTGTTATGACCCATGTCCCTGTTTAGCTGCATTGAACCTCCTTTTTGGTGCCACATTTTCTTTCTCACTGCATTATAATGCCTTGTCCTTTTCATATGCCATTTAAATTTACCTCTGTCCTTTCCCTTCTTTTCTTACGCTTTGATTGCTCATAACAATGATTTAATTTCCCAATAAATTCCTCAAGTGACCGAGGCTCATCATACTCAATCCGATCTCTAAATGCTAATGTAAATACACTAACAAATCATTGAACTTAATCCCTCTCATCTATAAGATATGGTACATACCTCAATATATCCAACAACTTGGTCTTGTCTTCTTAATCTCTCATTTATCCCATCTTCAACTCATAGAATTCTTTGGCCTTACTATCATAGTAGCTCTCTGACAAGTATTTCTTCCTGAAAATCATCTTCAACTTGTGCCAACTCAAGTCATTTGTCTTGATATCTCTCACTCACTTCACATATTCCCACCAGATGTCTATTTTACCTCTCAAGCTGAAGAGAGAAATTTTGGCGTTCATGTTACCTGTGTAATTATGAAACTCAAATATTTTGTTCATGGTAAGTATCCAAGCCTGTGCATCTTCGGACTTCTTCACACATCCATCAAAAGTAGGTGTCCTTTCTTTCTTAAAATCATCTAGAAAGTATCCAGTATCACTCGTCATGTAAGGATGATAATGATGACGATCATGATGCCTGTCAGAACCAGAACTAGAATATTACCTGTATCCATCACCTCTCCTAACTAGAGTATCCAAAAATATGCCATCCCTAACCGCATCATCTATATCCTACCTGTAACCACCATGGCAGCTATTTCCATATTCCCCATTAGTTATTTCCTCTAGTCCATGGTTGATCTAAAGTGGCTCTTGTCACTGCAGTTCTGACAAACTTTGAAGAAGTATTACATTAACCTCTATTTGTTTCCCTTGTGCCTATATGATCTTGTCATTGTCTTCCTTACAACTCCTTATTTCTTCCTTCAATCTTCTCAATGTTTCTGCCAAATCAAAAGAGTGCCCAATGCCATGCTTCTCATCTGATTCATAGGGAGATTCATTGTAGTCTACAATCTTGCTAGCCATTTTGATATTTCTCCTTCAAGGCATACTATGTAAACTAAACCAAATCAAAATAAATCAACATATCATAGAATAACTTGGGGAGCATACCTTATGTACAAAATCACAAAATTAGTGTGATACATGTATAACATAATCATAACAACATATAGACATATACAAATAAGTGCATCAACAATTAAACATCATTCTAGGTAGAGTCCAGTCATCAGTGAATGACCATATCAATTACACATACCATGACCTCATGCATGACAAAAACCATTACACCATTGTACAAATGGCCACATGCATAATAAACCACACACATGCATGAACACATAATAAAGCATAAGTCAACAATACTTGAAATCAATCTTACAAGAATGATACATGCAACCAAGCATACAAGAATGTAACCAAGCATACAAGAATATAAAAAAGTGCAAAAAAATTATACATGTAAGAGACATATAACAACATGTAATAAGTCATATGGTCATGATGATGCATCCCACAACAACAATATCAACTTCCACATGACTACATCACTACAACCATGATCAACACCATGCAATGCAACAAGCACATGGAATGAAAGTATAAGAGACACACATGGAACTGACATGCATGCATGACCACACACATAGCTCATCTAGTTTGAGGTTTGAGCCATGCTCTAATACCACTTTGTAACACCCTCCTCTCACACCTACCCAAGTAACTGGCCAATCGAGGTAAACATGCGAAGAGAGACTACTATGATTGGATTCAACCTCCTATGTGATCTTAAGGAAATGGAATCGAACACAACATACAGACCTTCCACATAAGCTACAGGACCGTGGAGAACCACTCCAACTCTTCAGGTAGTTATCCCCTCAATACCATTGATGTTTGTGAACACTTAACCTCTAGATGATCTCATGCTATAAGTATGCCAACGTCCAAGAGGCTTTGGACACTCTCATGCTATAGACATGCTAGCACCCAGGGAATATTTTGTCCAGTGTTGTGCCAACGTCCATGGGTTTTGAGCAAATTTTTCAGCCCCAGAGCCTAGGTCACTACCCAGAATTGAATGAGATCTGCATAACAGTAAAATAATAGGGAAGAAATGATGTAAACACAAATAGTTGAACAAGCCCTTAACCAAACCCCTACTAGCCATGATAGGCATTTCATCATGCATATCGCAACCATGTAATCTACAGGTGTAAATAATATATTTAAGCATAGGGATCCCAAATTTATATGAGAATCACTAAGAACCATTGTTCCCTCATATCATTTGCTACATTATCATCTATTAGGTCATATATACATTGTCCATTCATTTAAAAATAAAACCACAATGAGAGCCATTCATAGCCACTATCATAAAACACATACATAACCAATATAATAGCAACAAAAATACCAATGAATCATAGCCATGTGATACATATATAAATTTGTATAATACTCATAGAAATACACGTAGAAATTACCTCTCATAAATGATGCAAAATCCAAACCTAGGATTGGACTACGACATTCCACTCGACCATAGAATGGCTAAGCCAAATCTCTCTTCAGCCATTTGGCCCCATGCCATATTCCAAGCATGAATGTGGGACTCAAACCCTGGGCATCGCAAGGCTAAACCACCTCACACTCATCAATAGAAACCAGGATTTACCATAATCCATCCCGGATTCACTAGGCCAACACAATCATAATAGAGTTTACCATGATATCTACCTGATCACTAGGCCAAACAAGCATGGATTCCACCGGATTTATCCACCTACACCATGAGGAATTTTCTTGTCTCCTAATCTCTCAAGATTTACTGCAATCCAAACCTAGATCAGTAATTACTAAACTAAGACCCACTCTCAAGGCTTTACCGCATATCCCAAACGTGGGATTATTGGGTCCAATTGAGAGAAAATCACCTTTTGGATGTACTGTATATCCCACCATTCACTGACAAGGATTCCTAGGCCCATCGATGAAACGCAATCCTGGCTTTACCGCAACCCATAGTCTAGCTCAAGGGTCACTAGGCCAGTGCCTTTACCATGATCCACATTCTCGTTCAGGGACCACTAGGCCATGATCTCTATCATTTAGAGATCCACCTCAGTTAGCTTTGAATCCATTTGGAAATCTAGCTCAAGCAAAAGATGAGGACTCCATCATACCATGGCTATTTGGAAATTTCAAGGCTAGGCTGAAACAACTCTTACAACTAGAAAAACCCATGCCATAACAACAAAAGAACCACATGCTATACCAAGAATGCCAAATCTAGCAAGGAAAATAGATGCAAATTGATACCTCTGAAGAATAGTCTTGTACCTGTTTGATCCTACTCTTCCCTGATTGATGTTTACTTCATCTTTCCTTCTTTTGCTTTCTTGATCCAATGCCAAAATGCTCCAAGAAAAATATAAGTTTCCAAGAGTGAGAGAGTGAGAGAGAGTAATGTGAGAGATCAAAATATTAACTGACAAAAGGTTACAAATTAATCCTGAGAAGCCTTTTCCTTCAATTTCCTCTTCACATGTAACATGTGACCTTTCACCTTCATTTTCTCC
Organism: Pinus taeda; assembly: GCA_000404065.3. Classification (NCBI taxonomy): domain Eukaryota; kingdom Viridiplantae; phylum Streptophyta; class Pinopsida; order Pinales; family Pinaceae; genus Pinus; species Pinus taeda. Next base: position 19,853 of record APFE030669742.1, on the reverse strand, counting down.
TAATTTCCATTATTTTCATAAATGAATGTGCCAAAATTCCATTTTCCCTTTCCAAAGCCTTAGCCATTTCCTTTACCAATTTCCTTAGACATAATAAATCGATGAACACCCGCACTAGGATGTCTTGCCCAACATTTAGCTTGGAATAAGTGTCCCATCAACTGTGGTTTTTATTTTTCCTTTATTAAATTTTATTACGTGGGATTTTCACTAGGGATGTTACATTAGGAAGAATTTCCATGGGCTTTGTGAGGGGTTTATATACAATGAGGAAATGTCGTGACTGCATGTTCGTGGTAATTTATAGGTTCAGCAAGATGTGTGTTTTGATGCATTGTAAAATGACCATTAGTGCGTAAGAAGCAGTAAGCATATTCTTTGGACAGGTATGGGTGCACTTTGGGATACCAAGGAGCATCATTTCAGATAGGAATATGAGATTTTTGAGTGCATTTAGGACTACATTGTGGGAGAGTATGGCCACAAAGTTGAAGATATCTATGTCATTCCATCCATACATAGATGGGAAGACAAAAGTAGTGAATAGGACTTTGGTGTAGCTTCTGAGGGGATATAACCAAAAGCATCCAAAGATCTAGGATGGAAATCTAGTATATATACAACATTCTTACAATAGATCAATCCACACTTCTACAGGAAAGTCCCCATTTGAGACTTGGCTTGGATATTTTCAACCTTCACCTTTGGTTATTACATATGGTCATCAAGGAGGAGTGGGGTAAGTTCTTACACAAGATGCTTTGAGGGCTGAAACAATATATACAGAAGATTAGGAAAATCCATTTATAGGTATAGGAATCACTCCGAAATTTGCAGGAGAAGTATAAGGCTAGCAATGATCACCACAAAAAAAAGAAATGATTCAATGTGGGAGACAACATATGGATACAGTTGAACAAGGAGATGTTGTAGGAACCTGGTATGAAAATAAGGGCTTTGAGAATTGTTCCCTTTGGGATACAGGAAAAGGTAGGTGATAATGCCTATCGACTCAGTCTACCACCATATATATGCATTTACTTAGCTGTGCATGTAGATAATTTGAAGCTCTATAAGCCTTCCATGCTAGATCAGGAAGAGGAATATGTCCTACCTTATGTGGAGGATTTGGCACGAGATGCTCAAGTATATTTGGAAAAAAAAATAGGTATACAGAAGAGGTCTAGAACTACAAGACAAGGGCATCATGAACTTTGGTAGATTGGGTTCAAGGGATAACTCCCAAGAAAAGCTAAATGGTACACCAGAGAGAAGGTTGAGGAAAAATCTCCTCACCACATTCAGTAAAAAAAATTGGGACCAAACGCCTCCCGAAATGGGGAGGTGTTATCTGGATTGGATCATTTGATTGTTTTTCATCCATCTCAATGCATTCGGAGTGGAAAAAGTGGAGGAATCGGCTCATGGGACCCTTTTTTTCTTGCAATACCCATTTTTGTGAAATGATGTCTAAAACCTTCCAAGAGAATTTTTGAGGCATCAAACGACATTTTCTTGGGGCAAAAATAAGCCTCTCTTTTTTCGCATACTTCCATGTTATTCTACACACATAGATCTTTCCAACGAAACAAGAAGCGTATCAATCAGATTTCATATGCATAAGTTATGCCACTCAGAAGTTGACCTTCCTATCTTCACACCTATAGTTTTGGGAGGATGCCATGTCAATCCCCATTATTCATGCAAATGGTGCCAGTCATGTGTTTTCAATGTAAAATACTCTAGAAGAGTCTATATTGTAACTATTCAAGAGTTGATGTAGTCAAACTTAACTAGTCATAGGCTATTTGGTTGTGTTATAACTTGGATACTAGGAGGAAGAGGCATTCCATTCTTTTGAGGCAATTTTGTTCCATAGTTGAGAAAAAATATATAGGAGAGATAGGAGGTAGAGCACACAAAGAGGATCTATGCATTTTAGGAGCCCACGGGCCAAAATAATTACTTCTTTGTACCTCAAACCATATTTCTAGATAGAGAAAGAGAACGAAGCGACCTCACCTTCTAGTTGGGTTTTTCTCCCAAAAGGGTTTCCCGGAGAATATCTTGTGTGTTATGTGTATGTGTGAGCTTATTTTGTCGCTCTAGTTTTTGCATAATTTCCATTTGCATGCGTGCACTAGTTATAGTTAAATTTATAGATCTAGAAGTTTAATAAAATTGTAATAGTGTAAAAATTTAGAATTTTAATATATTATTATCACATCTGTTGTGATGAACTATCTAGTGGAATATCCATGGAATTATACAGATCGGTTGTATTACAACGATTTTATTTGGGTATTTTTTGGAGATTATAGGGATCTAGATTAGTGAGACCAAAAATTATAAAACCCTAATCATGGACGATGAATCTGTAAATGAACCTCATGATCCTGCAAATGTGAGGTTTACATGGTTGTGACAACAAGTCACAAATATCAACCACAATGTAATCCTCCTCATGGAGGCCTTAAAGAGAAATTTGGGGACATTTGGAGAGGATGGGTGCTCGAATATAGAGGATATATTTGAATGCACATAAAACGGTCGAGGAGAAATAAAGAACTAGTCGAAGAAAGAATTCAGAAAAGATCAACCCAGATCGAGTGCCATGAATCATTCCCTGTTTAAAATGCAATAAAAAATTATATCATGTAATATCATGGAGATATCTACACTCTAAAGATGAACCATTGGTTGTAGCAACTAGAATTTTGTTTTAGCATCCATTAGATTGAGGAAGGATAGGAGATCTCCTTTGCGTGGCTGAAATTAGAGCACCATGCATTGACTTGGTGGGAAAGCCAAATAAAAACCCTGAGGTTGGGGGGAGATCCTCTAGTGACTGAATGGCAATATTTAAAAACCATCAACAAGTCACATTTTTATCCCATTGGGTACATAGAGTATTAGTGGATACTGTAGCATTACCTTAGGCAAACTTCTAGCCAAAGGGTTCAATAGTACACCACAGAACTCACAAATATGGCTATAATGTTGAGTATCTCTTCAAAGAACCTAGATGTACTCCTCAAGTATTTCGAGGGTCTTCACTGTTATCTAAGCAAACAAGTGATGTTTCTTAAGTCAAAACTGGTGGATGAGGCTTGTGTATAAGCACAATACTTGGAAAACATAGGCCTATAGCGAGTGAAATCAATTGGATCAAAGTAGAAAGACAAACAAGATGATTCTAAGGTGGGGAAGAAGAGGCAAAAAGGGGTAAAATATAAAAATACGGCAACCACAACACACCCATGCAAATATCCTAGAAAATAATGAAACCACTGTAACATTGATGGCCATATAGAGGAGAAGTTTTAGAAGTTGCATCTAGAGCTAAACCTGAAGAGAAAGAAGAAAGATAAAAAGAAGAAGAATCTCATGGCCACAGATTCGAGCAGCCAAGTTGAAAGAAGCTCATATGTGGATGAGAATATGGTATTTACATCAATCAAGAAGGAGGTAAATTTGAGTAGCCTTCAGCAACATGAAGAGAAAGGAATGACCAAACTCTTCCATATAAAAATATAGGTCAAGAAGACAAATATTGATGCCCTGTTTGAATCTAGATTGCATGTGAATCTCATTGCAGTAGAGTTGGTCAAGAAGTTTTGGTTGGAATTTCATGACCATATAAACCCATATCCTCTTGGGATGGGTTAATAGGGATTTAGAGTTGAACGTACCAAAACAATATAAAATTAAATTTTCTATCAGTGTTGATTTTATTGATGAAGTATATGTAGATGTGGTTCCCCTTGATATATGTGAAGTCGTGCTTGGGGGTCCATACGTGTACATGAAAAATGCAATATTCATAAGGTTATCCAATTAGTATTGGCCTGTAAATGATGTAAATTCAGTCATCATTAACACAAACAAAGGAATGTCAAAAATTTCACAGGTAAGTGTGAGCCAATCAAATAAATTGATCAGTTCCAATGAGAAGTATGTTTTATTATTTTTAAGAGAAAGTTAGTATGAAGAGGAGTCAAAAAAAGGAAAGGCATCCCTAGAGGGGTGTATTGAGAAATATAAGCAACAATTGGAGGAGTTGTTACAAGCATACAAGGATGTTTTTTGATATCCCAAAGGGTTACCAGCTAAGAGAGAAGAAGAGCATGAGATTCAATTATTTCTAGACTCCCCATTGCCAAATATTGAGCTATAATTTTTGTAATAAAATCGAATATGGTGAACAAAATGTTGCAGTAGCTACTAGAACAAGGTGTCATTTGACTGAGTATATCACCATGTGGGTCACCCATCATCATTGCACCAAAGAAGGACACAAATTGACAGATAATTATAGATTATAGAGCAATGAATAAAATTATGCTCAAGAAAAAATACCCCTGCCCAAGATAGATGATCTACTAGATAATTTTCATCAAGAAAAATACTTCACCAAGCTAGACTTGAAGTCTAGATATTACCAATTTTGAGTCAAAGAAGAAGATACATGGAAGACCACCTCCAAAAGCAGGAAAAGTTTCTATGAGTGGTTAGTTACGCCGTTTGTCCTATGTAATGCATCAGCTACGTTCATGAGATTAATGAATGATGTAATGCACCCTTTTATAGATTCATTTGTTATTGTCTATTTCACATTTGAGGCAAGTGGTGGAAACATTGAAGAAGCACCAACTACCAACAAATATCAAGAAATGTGTGTTTGCATAATAGTCCTTGGTGTATTTGGGGTATGTGATTGATGGAGGAGAACTGAAAATAAATCCTTCCAAGATGGAGGCCATCATGAAATGGATGGTACCTACTAATGTTTCTGAGGTCGGTAATTTCATTGGGGAAACACATTACGTAAGTAAATTCATAGCCTCATTTTCAATGATAGCAAAACCCCTCCACGCCATAATACCAAGTGGCAAGACTTTCTAGTGGGAAAATGGTTAGCATAAAGATTTTGAGGAGCTACAAAATAAGATTAGTGAAGCACCAATTCTGGAATTAATAAACTTGCAATGACCCTTTGAAGTGGAGACATATGTGAGTGGGTATTCTATGGGAGTTTTCTTAATGTAAGGAGGGAAGCCCTTTCGCTACCATTCTAAAGTATTCATTGGGTAGTTCTCAACTACCCTACCTACGATAAGGAGCTTTATGCCATGGTGAAAGCTTTGAAGAAGTGGAAGCACTATCTAATGGGAAAGGAGACAGTAATCCACACAAATCACCTATTGTTATAGTACTTCTAGGCACAAAATAAGCTACAACAGACCAGACATTACAAGTGGATGGTGTTTTGAAAACAATTTCATTTGGTGATCAAGTATAAGAATGGAAACACAAACAAGTTGGCCAACATGTTATCAAGATGCGCACATCAAATATCACAACTTTGGGGACTCTTATGCACATGGATCCATTCACCCATGATGCACACAAAGAGGCATATTCATAATATTAGAACTTCAACACGGTGTATCAGTGGTTTCAAACTGAGAGTCATGTGCATGATGGCGACAACACCATTGACTACCATCTCTAGGATGGGTTACTATATAGGTTGGATAAGTTATGTGTTTGTAAAGGTGATTGATTGAAGCTGATTAGATAGGCTCATGCCTCTATGGTTGCAAGGAACTTTGGTGTAGAGAATATCATGTCTAACTTGTAGAGGTATGTGTATTGGCCAAAGATCTAAGAGAAAGTCACTAGACTCATAAGGCGATGCATGCTTTGTTCTAATAGCAAGCCTAGAAACAAGAAAATGGATCTATATCATCCCTTACCTATATCTACCTGTCCTTCGGGAAGCATTTCCATGGACATTGTGGGTGTTTTACCAACAAAAAAGAAGGGGCATGACTACCTATTCGTGGTAGTTGACAGGTTTAGCAAGATGTGTGTTATGATGCACCATAAGAGGATCATCAATGGGAAAGAAGCAACAAACTTGTTCTTTGGATAGGTATGGGTGCACTTTGGGATACCAAGGAACATCATCCTATATAGGGATCTGAGTTTTCTTAGTGCATTCTAGACTACATTGTCGGAGAATTATATGGACACAAAGTTGAAGATATCTATAACATTCCATCAACAGATAGATGGGAAGACAAAAGTAGTGAATAGGACTTCGGTGCTGCTTTTGAGGGGTTATAACCAGAAGCATCTAAAGACATGGGATGGAAATTTGGTATATATACAACATTATTACAACAAAGCAGTCCACACTTCTATAGGAAATTCCTCATTTGAGACTTGTTTTAGATAATTTCCATGTTCACCTTTGGATATTGCATATGGGAAACAAGGAAGAGTGAGGGAATATCTTACAAGAGATGCTTTGAGGAATGAAAATTTTATAGAGAAGATCAAATAGATCCATTTAGAGGTACAAGAAAAAATGCAAAAGTTGCAGGAGAATTATAAGGCTAGAGATTATCAACAAAGAACAAATAAATCATTCAAGGTGGGAGACAATATATGGCTATAGTTAAACAACGAGAGGCTGTAGGGGTCTAGTAAGAAAATCAATGATCTTAGATATGGTCCCTTTATGATAATCAAAAGGGTGGGTGATAATTCCTATTGACTTATTTTAGCATTATATATGTGCATTTACTGAGATGTGAATGTAGATTATTCGAAACTCTATGAGCCTTCCATCATAGATTAAGAATAGGAACAAGCGCTACCTTCTATGGAGGATATGGCACCTAACACTCACACAGAGTTGACAAAAAATATATTTTTGCATAAGAGTTCCATAACTACAAGACAAGGGTGGCATGACCTTTGGAAAATTGGGTTGAAGGGACAACTTCCAAGCAAAGAGAAATGGTAAACCAGAGAGTACGTGGAGGAAAAATTCCCTCACCTCATTTACTAAATATTTTGGGGAGCAAAAGCCTCCAAAAATGGAGAGGTGTGATCGGGCTTGGATCATTATATTATTTTTCATCCATCTCAATGCATTCAGAGTGGAAAATTTGGAGGAATCAGCTCATGGGATTGTTTTTACTGGTGGGGCCCGGTTTGGAAAAGGGGGGTTTGAAACCTTCTATGAGCCTTGTTAGGAATCAAATAATGTTTTTTCTTGGAAAAACTTTTCCAATACAAAATTTCACCATTTCATGTCATTCTACACACAGGTATCTTTCCAATAACACAAGAAGTTCGTTAATCATAGTTTGTATGCAAAACTTATGCCATTAAAAATTTTATCTACCCGTTTTCACACCTATATTATGGGAGGATGTTATTAGCCCCCATTATTCATGGAAAATGGGCTAGCAATGTTTTTTTAATGTAAAATATTCTGGAAGAGTCTATATTGTAACTCAAGTTAAGATTTTATGTAGTCAAATTTAACCACTGGTAGGCTATCAGGCTGTGATATAATTGAGCCACTAGGAGGAAAAGGCATTCCATTCTTTCCATATAATTTTATTCCATATTTGGGAAAATATATCAAGGAGAGATAGGAAGTAGAGAAAAAAAGAGGATATGTGCAGTGTAGCATCCCACGGGCCACATACATTACTTCTTTGTACTTTCAACCATATTTCCAAATAAAGAAAGAGACCGAAGCAACCTGAGCTTCCAGATCGATTTTCTCCCAAAAGGGTTTCCTAGAGCATATCTTGTGTCTTATGTGTGTGTGTGAGTTTATTTTTTCGTTCTCTACTTTTCTCCATAATTCCCATGCACATGCATGCACTAGTTAGAGTTAAATTTACATATCTAGAAGTTTAATAAAACTATAATAGTGTAAAAAATCATAGTTTTAATATATTATTATCAGATTTGTTATGACAAACTTCCCATTGAAATATCCATGCTAGTTCATGGACCATTCGGTATCATAGCATGTTTCTTTGGGTATTTTGTGGAGATTGTAGGGATCTAGATCAGCATGGCGTAAAATTGTAAATCCCTAATCATGGCCAATGAATCTATAAATGAACCTCACAGTCCTATAGAGGTGAGGTTTGCGTGGTTTGAACAACAAGTCATGGATATCGATCATTTAACATCATCCATTCAATTACTTTATACATCTATTCAATAGAATAATATAATATATATAATAATATATATATATATATATATATACACATACATACATACATACATCATACATACATACATACATACATATATAATATATAATATATATATATATATCACATACATACATACATCATACAATACACATACATACATAATACATACATACATACATCATATAATATAAATATATAGTATAATAATATATATATAATATATATTATCTATATATATATATGTATATATATTATATTCCTATCGTCAATGGATGTCTTTGTGTTCCAAGTGTTCTGAAGATTATTGTGAAGTAAAAAATTTGATTGTTACATTGGTATCAAAGTTGCTCAATCCTCTGACTAAGTAAACACTACATAGACTAGCCGTCACCATCCTTTGGATACCACCCTTCGTGGAACCATTTCTGTCACAATGAAGTTCGCTACATATTTTGAGACGCGCATTCTATGTGAGGACCTTGGCCATTTGAAAAAAGAAAAAGAGGAGAAAGTATATATAATAAAAAAAATATTGAAATTAAAGAAAAGGAAAATACATTAAGAAAATGATATATATATATAAGTATCATACATACAATACATACAACATATATATATATATAATATATTATTATAATATTATATATATAAATATATATATATATATTCAATGGGACACCGTAAGTCTATACACCATTGCAACATCCTTGGTCCACCATCTCCCCATGCTGTCACTGATAGGGTGTTTCCTAAGCCACTATTCGACCACCAATTGCATCTCTATTAGGATTTTTAGACTATGTGCTACCAAATTTTTGCTCAATTTGATTAGGTGATTTGTTAGAGAGGAAAACAGTTGTACTTAAGCTACCCTCTCCTCCACTGCTACTACTCAATGTTAGCACTCAAGCTTCCAAATCATCATCATTACTGCTAAACATCTCGTCACTTGATTTAGTGTAACACGCAAGTTTCCACTACCACTACCATGTGAGGAATCCACTCCTATATAAAAAAGTCTACAACAATCATCATTTCCACAACCCTACAACAACTACCACCATCGTTCATCCATGCCTCATTCCTATTTTGTTCCCTCGTTTTCTCAATGTTACAGCCCCAAGAAACTATATCTTTCGTTCATCATAGTAGTTTTTTTATTATTGTATAATCCAATACAACTTAATGCAACTAAAAAATTTGTAATTAGGTTCCTACCAACCAATGCGACTATTCAAATCGTGCAATCAAGGATTTAATTATTCAACAATTAGATTAATTAATTTGCAACTTTAAATTCGAATATTATAAAAAAGAATAGTAATCTTCCTTATTATATTGAACCTTTCCTAGAGCATCGAATGAAAAGGATTTAAATATATATTTTTGAAAGGAGAAAAGGGTTTAATATAATTTATGAAGGGAATTAATTTACAAAGAAGATACATAATAAGTTATATTAGAGTGCATTATAGGGAAATGTACATTTTAAGTTGAAAAGAAAAAAGGGGTTACTTTAAAACCCTAATTGCATATCGATAAACACAAAATGGAGTCTATAGCTGGATAAGAGAATATTCCCTGAAACTTCACTTAACTTTGCTTCAGTGCTATTCAAAATTAAACAGCCTCTTGTAGGAATACACATTTCTATTTCTAACACTCATCCCAAGGATAAAAATGATATAAACCTTAAAATCATATACCAATTGGTGATTCATAAGTAAAATATAAATTAAAGGTTAGAAATATGATATAAAAACAATATGACATGACCAATTTACATTAAACATTTGGGATTATAGTTTTATATGGAAATTTTGTGTTCAATGCCTAAGGAAGGATCATGATATTATTCTGGGTTCACCCTAGATGGAAACATTATGGTCCTTCATCCTAAATATGAAGAAGATTTCAACATTTTCCTACAAGACAAAATCATAACACTATAGGAAATTACATTGATATCAAATTCAATAACATGAGAAGACATACAAGATATCTCAGAAGTAATTTTTCAAGAAAGTAAAAATGTCATATAAAATATGCAAAAGGAAGTTGACAAAATCACCAATGAAAAAAATGAAGAGGTTTCTTGGCTTAAAAACGATAGTGAAAAATTACTGACACAAATTAAGAAGCTTAAGAAGGATGGGAAGTCATTGGAAAATATGATATACTAGCTTATTGAGAAGAAAGCATCAAAATATTCAAATGTGGAAATTAAAGTTGAATAAAAATGAATGAATATCGATCTATTGAATATCACAACTCAAGAAGATGACAAGCCAATTGAATTATAAACATATTTTGATGTTTTAGTTCAGATGATAAACAATCCAAATGAAGATTATGTAATCAACTCAACAACATTAATATTTCAAGTAAATCATGAAAGTGCCACATAAATGATAATTGAAAATCAAACCACAATAACACCTTATCGACATTCAAATCATAAGAGTATATAACTCAAAGAATCTACATATATGTATCACTAAGAACAAAAACAACAAGCCTATGTTCCAGAGAATATTAATGTCAGTGTAATTCATTCTTGTGATAAGAATTCACATGAAGTGTCCAGTAACCACAATATTCTAATGAATATTAATTTAGGAAGGTCAAATTCCATTTGAGTTCGAAAATTTTATTTATCACTTGAGAGATCCTATCATCTTGTATCATAAAAAACAACAACTCAAATTTTTTCAAAAGTTGCAAATAGATTACAAGACAAAGAAACAAGAGGGCATGCCTTGCCAACAATAAGCTTTGAGGAAAAATATTTTTAAAGAGAAAGGAAATGTTATATATATAACACTAATAATAATGATTAATTATTCATTAGTAAGTAGTATAGAATAGGCATGTCTCTAAGCACATGTTGATTCATGAAGCGGTGGTTTCCAAGGTATATAATCAGTCCCTCATTTGTAACAATCATCTCATGTCAATTTTTTATACAAATATTAAATATAATATACATATATATTTCTATCCCTAATGGACTATCTTCGTGTTCGGAGGGTGTTTAAATATTATTTTTGGAAGTAACAAGATTGGGTTCGTCCACATCACACTGTTGTTCTTTTGTACTTAAAACACTGTTAAATACACAAATTATATTGTAAAACAACGTATATAATGATAATATGAATAGAATGAATAGGATTGGTGATGTTACAAATGAGGAGCCCATTAAATCTAAAGAGGGGTACCCTTTCATATTAAGGGACACGTCCCTTTGATAAGACACACCATTTCATTTAATTATTATTTATTGTTTTGTTTGTTACATTGCCACTCCCTTAAGGAATTATTTTTCCTTAAAGCATAATGAGTAAAAATTCTCTTCTTATTCCACATGTCACTTCATCATGCATAATTTGTGAGAAGTACTATCTTTGAATTGGGATTTATCCCTTCCTCTTTCAAATTTTTGTTTTCATATATTGTTTAACTTACTATAACTATTTTAATTATATATTAATAAAGTAACCTTATAAAATTAATAAAAGTACTTATAATATTTTATAAAGGTATGTCAATATTAATTAATAAATTTTTTAATGTATTTCTATTTAGATATTCTTTATTATTTTTTAAGTTAATATAATTAAACTATTTTTGAAGGTTTGTAAGGTTGTGTTCAAGCAGTTTCTTCATGCTACCAATTAACAATGTAGGACTACAAGAAATTGGTTTGACATAAACATCACAAACATACATGTGACCACATATATTCCAACATTACTCCCTCGGAGGCATGATATTTCATAATGGCAAACATGATTTTCCATGTCTGTTAGGTCCCTATGATACTAGTGATTCCCCCATTACTATTTTAATTGTCTCCCTTCTTGTTATTATTGTGCCCCTATTGTCATCATATTGTTATTATTGTGCCCCATAGAATCTCACTATTGTTATTGTTGTGCCCTTATATTATTATTGTTATGTCAGCTTTGATCATATTCTAAACCCCTTAGACTCCTAAATATAGAAAGGAGGTTTTTTCATTTGTATCGTCCAAGAATTGTTCATTCTATGTAATCTATAGGAGATTTCCCCCTTGAAGAGGCTAATTTTGAAGTCGTTGGTCTATCTTTTCTATATTTTTGTGAGTTGGTTTCATAACATTTGGTATCAGAGCTTTGGATTCTAGGGTTTTGTTGCTCCAAAATAGGTAATCGTGGCATGTTTTCTATAACTTTTTTTCTGGGACATCACAGAAGCTAAAAAGAAACCCATTTGAGCCAAAATATTGATGATTCTCATGTCTAAATTTCAAATCTTGTCTCGCTATATTTTCGGAGATATCATCCAAGGAAGTTAGGGTTTTTGCAGGCTCCTGAATTACATCCCAAACATACGACGTTGGGAAAATCGTCATACCTTTATCTATGAGTATCAGATTGAAATTTTGTAAGAATTTACAAAGATATTATGGATTATACTTTTCTTTGCATCTTTTTCATTTCCAAAAGTTGAAACAGTGACACGTGGAACTTCATACAAGTTCGCTCTACTAGAAAATTTTTATAATAAGGTCATCT
>APFE030669728.1:983-16958 GCA_000404065.3 Pinus taeda | reverse complement strand
AGCATTCATGCTACCCAGAGCTGGAGAAAAATGGAAGGTTAATCGCGGGGATCAACAGTTTAACATGGGATGCCTATTGGTTCTTCTTAGTGAAGCCGCACAACCAGAGAGTCGCCTTAAAATGCCTCACAGATGCGATCGGATATATTATACCCGATCTTCAGGATGCCACCTTTGCTGCCCAACTCAGCTTGCGCCTCAACAAACCACCCGAAGTGGAGCCAAGCTTGCGATAAGCCAGCTCAGATTTAAAGGCAAGCAGCCTGAGTCATGATTCACATCGTCGACTGCCAGATCGCCCCCAAGGAGATAGATAGCATTTATTGATACCAATTTAGTAGTATTTTGTTTCATAGATTTTCTTTTAGCTTAGTAGTATTTATAGACCCTTTCATGCATTTAGAAAGGGTCGTAAAGTTTTGTATATGACTTAAACCCTGAAGTTGCACTATTGTACTTCAGGGGTATTCTTTTATGAAACTGGACCAATTATTCTGATTTTGACGAGGAAAGCTTTTTATACAAATGTGCACTACTGTCTTTGTTTAAAAGCATTTCTATGTTGAAGGAAGAATTTCGGATAGCGATTGATATTTGGGATTGATTAGCACCTCAGATGGTACTATTATCTGCGTTTTTACTCATTCCTGTTATATGAATTGTTATTTAATCGCTCTTGCTATTATCGCTTATATATATGTGTTTTAACAACATCCTTTATGCATCCCACTATTGGCTGTTTATAGCATGATTTTCTTTCAATCGTATATGTATCGATGATATAAATGGTAAATGCAGTAATTTGTGTTAATCGCTTCGTTTAACTATTTAGATGAAGTAATCTTTAAAGGATTGAATATCCATGTTTTATTTACAAAGTCATCTATATGCCTATGAATAGATAAGGATTATTAAGCACTGCATTTCAAATGAATAAGTTGCTCCCGGGATTAGTATTAGTTTTCTTATTTTTTTTAATAGAATAAGCTAGCCACCTATCATTAAAACAGACAACTCATCACTCATCCATCCCTTTTATTCACTATCGGGAAACTGGTCCCGTTATATCCAGTCGGAGCCACCATCCCAAATGGAAAAGGAGCTGTTCTAAGGTCCGGAACGGGTGGTTATCCCCCAATGTTGTTGCAGCGATTTTCGAGGCATCAACATGTTGATAAATGCTCTATTTTTCGTATATATATCACCAATTTGTGTAGTATATTTGATAATTTCATTGAAAATTCGTTTCACATTGGTTGGTTAGTTGCAAATTTTTTTGCCTACAATAAGTTTTTTAAGGATTGGACTGAAGTGGTCTGAATTTATTTTTTGTTTGACATATACTAATATAGATCATCAATTCGAGGTGTCCTTCAGAAACCTGACTCCTTGATGCATTGTTAGTGCTTCCGCTTGTTATTAGTTGCTTGTCCCTATCTGCAGGAAAATTTTAATTTCTGAGGACCTCTTCCACTTAGAAAAACACAACGTAAGGTCTTGATCTCCATTGAATCCATTACCTCTAGTTCCATAGTGTTGGCATAAATAATTTTAGCTACTTCCTGCTCTTTGGGTATCCCTACAATTCATATACCGTGGCTCAATGCAATGACGATTCAGACAAGTGTATAATGTGATTTGAAGGACACCTTATCTCATTTGCAGTGAACAATGATTTAAACTAGTGCATAATGAGATTTCATGTTTCTTACTATACTCTATCTTCAAATTAACAGTCCATCCATGCTGCATAATAGTACTAGTTTCTTGGTGATCCAACCATACTCTTTCTTCAAATTTAACAGTCCATCCATGTTGCATAACAATACTAGTTTCTGGGTGATCCAACCATCATGGATATCGCAGCTTATGGTAATTCCATTTTTAAGTGTTCGTTAGTAGTACTTTCCAATCATGGAATTCCTAAACCTTAATATGTTGTGTTAAATTCAAAGATACTTTCCTACCAGGGGATTCCTAAACCTTAATATGCCACGTTACATCCAAGAAGGGAAAAAATGAACTTACTCTGAAGGCAGTTGTCCTTTCAATTACCACACTTTGAGACTATCATTTAGGAATATCGACAAATCATTTTCGTTAAATCATTTTACCTCAAAGTGGGAAGAGGTGAAATTTTAGCCTACCAAGACTTTCAGTGAGAAGATAATAATAATAAACACAAATAAAAAAAAAAAAAAAATCACTGGAAGATCATAACCCAGAATGTCAAGCCTAAGATCAAGGAAATCTTAAAGAGGATATAAAAGATGTTCCAGTTTGTTGTCAAAAAGTTAGTAGAAGTGATTTCACTATTAAACAAGGTATAAGGTAATTATGGAATCTCAATTTTCAAGAGAAGTGAGTGGTGGTGGGATTTATTATGGTAACTGCATTTTCCTTTGGAAATTATAATTACATTGTAGTTAGCTTTATCAAATTAACTTCTCACATGGGCAAGTGGAATTAAAATAGGTTAGGTTGGGCCTCATCAATGTCTGTTGTGCAAAAACAATGAGGAAAATATTCATCATTTGTTCATCTCCTGTCGTTATATTGTTCAAATCCTATTTAAATTTTTCATTGAGCTCAAGCCAAAGGTTGTTTGGTCCTATGTTATTTTGATTGAATGTGCATAATTTTGGTTCTTTAATAAGTTTCTTAAATGCTTTGAAGCTCTTGTATTGTTATTCATATATGGTATTCGGTAAACAAAGAACTCTAGCATTCTTCAAGACAAGGACATTCTTCTTTCTATTACTGTTGGCTCTATTATATCTAGCTCATTAAAGGTTGGAGGATATACCCACAAGGAAGCCTAAGCTATTAGTAATGATAGCTTTGGATTTTGAGTTTATTTATTTATGGTGTTAGTTAAGACCATCCCTGCATTTGTGGGGTATGTGTTGTTCTTTTTCTCATTCTTGATCACTATTTCCATATTCAATATTCTCTCAATAGAGGATCAACAAACCAAGCATAGTTTACTTCCCTAAGAAAACTTATTGAGGTTGTTATGCTTAGAGGTGTTAAGAAGTTGGAGATCATGAGTCATTCCAACCTTGTATTGATTAGGCTAATAGGAAAGCATCAATTAATAAATATAAATCTATGTCATTTGTTGGTGGACTTTTATAACTCAATTATATCTTTTAAATGAAATTCTTTCACGAACATTCTTCACGAACTCAACACTTCAACAGACTTTGACAAAGATTCTTTCAGGGACATTCTTCATGAACTAAATACTTCAGCGAATGAGTTATGAAAGGGGACTTTGACTTTGTCCCCTGTAGCCATAAATATTTACAAGTTCTTGATAGTGTGATGAAAGATTCTACAGACTTTTTTTTGAAGTCTTCCTATCATGTTCCTTATGTTATAAAGTAAGGATTTTTTTGAAGAAGATAAGGTTACATAACCTCAGATAGTATATAGATTGGAAACGGGGTTTTTTGTAAAGCTAATTAATCACGTATAGTGGAAAGGCCCATAGGGAATGAAGTTTTACTTGTGAACAGATAACGTCTATGAAAATGTATATGTTATGTCTCCAATGCATGACGATCATCTGTCTTCCATTAGTATTTTGAGTTTGTACTTGGAACATATGATCAAACTATCCTTGTTAGAAAACTGTCTCTGTTATCAAACTGTCTATTAGCAATGGCTCAATGCAGTGATGATTTAGACAAGTGTACAATGTGATTTGAAGGACACCTTATCTCATATGCACTGAACATTGATTTAAACTAGTGTGTAATGAGATTTCATGTTTCTTACTATACTCTGTCTTCAAATTTAACAGTCCATCCATGTTGCATATCAGTACTAGTTTCTTGTTGATCCAACCATACTTTGTCTTCAAATTTAACAGTCCATCCACGTTGCATAACAATACTAGTTTCTTGGTGATCCAACCATCATGGATATCGCAACGTATGGTAATTCCATTTTTAAGTGTTCGTTATTAGTACTTTCCAATCAGGGAATTCCTAAAGCTTAATATGTTGTGTAAATTCAAAGATACTTTCCTATCAGGGGATTCCTAAAGCTTAATATGCCATGTTACATTCAAAAAGGTAAAAAATGAACTTACTCTGAAGGTAGTTGCCCTCTCAATTACCACACTTTGAGACTATCATTTATTTGCAATTAATCAATTAGAAATAGAGAGATTTTTGCTGTCCTACATCTCCATTGTCTTCTTCATCTTTTCCCAGTGCTTTTCTCATGGTTGTGCATATTGAATGTGCTTCTCCTTTGAAGGTATGAAAGAACCATGGCAATAGGTGTTAGAGACAAAAATTGTCCTCCTGAGACTCAAATGGTGAAGATCAAAAGATATTGATGATGAGTTTATGTGAAATTCATGGAGCAAACCTTTAATCGAAACATTTTGAAAGAGAATGGATGAGGACATAAAGAGATAAAGAAATGGGCTGGTTTCAAAGAGAAAGAAGTCAATAACAGCGGAAAATGGGATAACAAATAGACAAGGAAGAAGAATGAAAATGAGTAAGGATTTTTTCAAATCAGCAAAATATATAAATGAGAGGAGACATTTCTGTTTATCCCCTGGATCTTCTTTTCCTTTCTTTGTTTTGCGTACCACCACCTTTGCACATTAAGCCTTGCTCTTAGTATCCTTCTCTACGTACACGAAAAAGTTGTCTCCCATAGATTTTTGTCTCATGGCTATTTACTCTCACATTTCTGACTTGATCTAAAGTAATTCTCCATTTGTTGTACCCACTCCCCAAGAGAGAACCGTCTTACAAAAATATATCAGATTTAGCCAATTATCAAACCATAGGCTAATTGTGTGTAGCTCCAGTTATTGAGAGGAAACTAGTTATCCTCCTACATCTGGGTTCATATTCCACTTTGTGACATGCTTGCTCTCTTCATGAGCTAATTGCTGACAGTTGAGCTGGCCTTGAGCCCTGAAGAATCCAATTTACCCTAGCTACCTTTCTCAGAAAGAGGGGAAGTACCCAGTGGGTTTCCTCCCGGAAATTCATTATGCAGAGCAAAAAAAGGAATATCAAACCACAAATGGGACATCTGAATTCGCTATGTCTAAGTGCCTACTTTGCTGCAATCAGTAGCCTTTTCTAACTATGTTTATTTTCTTTCTTAACTGTGCTAAGCACTATGTTACAATGTCAACTATGACATTCTAGTATCTTCTATTTTTCATTTTCAAATACTATATCTAGCTGCTGCATTGCTGTATTTTTTGTGTGCCAAATGCTTCATCGTTGCTGCACCAATAACTGTGCCTTTTGCTCATATTAACCATGCCAATTATGTGATGGTATTTGATAAATGTTTATAAGTCTGTTAACCGTGTTTTAATCACTATCCTATTATCATGTTCAAGCTTATTTGTCTCCTGTGCAAAATTCCAGTGTAGTAAGTTTTAATGCTTCTCTTTATTGCATTTCAGGAAAAAAATGGTCGTCTAATTTTTATTAAGCATTGCACTCAAATGAAAATACCCTCTCCTATCACACTCTAATATTTTCTTTTGTTGCTTCTGGAGGTAGCCAATATAAAGATGCTTCTCTCTTTTATTCAAATCCTTTTTTGCATTTAATATGATTGGGTTCACTTGAACAGGTGCAGTAGCTTGTGCTGAGCACCCCCTATAAAGATCTGATGTACTCTACTCGGTTCATCTGCTTTATCCTTGGCCTTTGACTTCTGTCTTTTCTGCATATATTCGGATCCCCTCTATGTCAGCCATGTTGGGGGCACAGAGCTGCCTCCCTTCTTCATCGTACAAAAATTGGTTTAACAGCCCCTCCAAGGTTCCCTTTCTGCACTAGGAACTTGGTCACAGATTTTGATTTTATCCATCTTCCTCCCTCCAGTTAAATGCCACCTCAAACGTGTAACCCTCCAACAAACCCATACCTACCCACTAGATCCATCATCCACTACCCACAATGTGAATGTGTGGCTTGAATAGATGGACCACCACCATAATGTCAACATAGGAGCAACATTAAAAATCCCCTGTGCACTAAATGCCTAGATCCAACTGAAATATGAAGTTATGAACAAAATAGACCCTTGGCCCAAAGTCCAGTACAACCATCAACATAACTAAAACCTTGAAGGGTGAGTCACATCAACAAAACAATGAACAATAAATGATATGGCACCTGAACACCTGCACCATAGTAGAACAGGGAGGGTCATCGTTGATTAGATTTGAAGGCCATCCCAAAAAATTGGGAAACATAAATATCACTGGAAGTTCCATCCTTCATTACCATCATCCTGAGTTCACCACATATTAGATAACCCCAAGAGGATGCAGGGTACCTTTTCATCCAAAGTATGCTCTACTAGATGTAGTTGTGGCAGTGGCATAGCCAAACTTAGCACCTCTCCCTTATTTCTCACACTCACTGACTTGTACTTTGTCACTACTCAAAGGCTTGTCTTGAGCATTGAGATGGCACAAGTAGCAAAGTTGATGATCATCAGTCGGGACCCTACTCATTATGCAAAAGGCACCTCTTCAGTGCTCAAGTAGCTAACAAAATGCTCAAGATCCATTGCAATTTTGTCCACCTAGACATGTATTTGTAGGGAATAATTATTCACAACTATGGATTTGTTAGACCTACAGAAATCTCATTGATATGACATAGTTCCTAGTTCCTAGTGGACTTGACTTCAAAGATGTATCAATCTTGTACTTCGTGTTTTGTAGTGCACCTTAACGGTAGTACAGCATGTGCTCCATTGAATTATGACATTTGCACTTCCCAGTGATAAGGGATATACATGACTATATATATCTTCTAATGTATAACCTATGCACACCTATGATGTCATGATTAATCCTAGGAGCAACCAAATATGAGAACATAACTGAGAGTTCTGTTCCCAGGTAGGAATATCAACAAATCATTTTCTTTAAATCATTCTACTTTAGAGTGGGATGAGGTGAAATTTTAGCCTACCAAGATGTTCAGAGAGAAGATAATAATAATAAACACAAATAATTAAAAAAAGAAAAAAAGTCACTAGAATATTATAACCCAGAAGCTAGTACTCCAGAAGAATTTCCAGAGGACCCCAAGCCTGTGGAAATCTGCAAGTAAAAGGAATGCTAATGTGTTGTCAAGGAAATATGTAATAAAAAAGAATGTCAAGCTATGCTTCAGTCTCAGGCCT
Organism: Pinus taeda; assembly: GCA_000404065.3. Lineage (NCBI taxonomy): Eukaryota > Viridiplantae > Streptophyta > Pinopsida > Pinales > Pinaceae > Pinus > Pinus taeda. The sequence continues at coordinate 9,761 of APFE030669728.1, read as the reverse complement.
CTCCAAGAAAATGTATATGTTATGTCTCCAATGCATGAGGATCACCTGTCTTCCATTAGTATTTTGAGTTTGTACTTGGAACATATGATCAAACTGTCCCTGTTAGAAAACTGTCCCGGTTATCAAAATCTCTGTTAGCAAACTGTCCCTGTGCCTTCTTATTTGGTGAGCCAAACTCCTTTTGTTTCCATGTATCACAGTTTGGGTAGAGAGTGCCACCTTTCATGCTTCCTCTCCTTGGGACTTTTTATTGATGATGTTATTGAGGTGTAGAGGGATTTTCCTCCCCCTCGATCCATACTCAGAGAGTTCCTTTGTCTTCTGAAACTGCTTTCCTAGCCATTTGATTGACTTGGGAGTTGAATCTTTTTCTAACCTGAAAATAGTGGACTTATTTAAATACATTGAGTAGGAGGACCATTTTATGATAGATGCATGCCAGGGCTTAAGAGGATGGAGCTCTTTCCTACTTTAGTGATCTTGTGATTATGTTGGAGTCCTCAACTAAAATTGCTTGCTTAGCCATCTGATTGACTTGGGAGTTGAATCTTTTTCTAAGCTAAAAATAGTGGACTTATTTAAATGCATTGAGTAGCAGGACCATTTTATGATAGATGCATGCCAGGGCTTAGGAGGAGGGAACTGCTTCAGTGATCTTGTGATTATGTTGGAGTCCTCAACAATAACTACATCCCTTTGCACAATGTCCTTTAGGAACTTGACTCCTTGATACATTGTTAGTGCTTCCATTTGTTATTAGTTGCTTGTCCCCATCTCTAGGAAAATTTTAATTTCTAGGGACTTATTCGACTCAGAAAAACACAATGAAAGGTCTTGATCTCCATTGAATCCATTCCCTCTAGTTCCATAGTGTTGGCATAAATTTTTTTAGCTACTGCTACTCTTTGGGTATCCTTACAATTCGTATACTGTGGCTGAATGTAGTGATGATTCAGACTAGTCTATAATGTGATTTGAAGGACACCTTATCTTATTTGCAGTGAACATTGATTTAAACTAGTGCGTAATGAGATTTCATGTTTTTTACTATACTCTGTCTTCAAATTTAGAAAAATTCCATCCTTCCACTTATGCCACGACACCTCTATCTTGGCACGAAATCACACATATTTCAAGATCATTGGCTTCTTAGGTTGGCTTTATTGAATTCCAACTATGGAGGCATGCGTTCTTTTAGCATGAGGAAGAATGTAAGAATGAGATATGTTCTTTCAGCATGAGGAAGAATGTAAGAATGACAGGGAAAGAAACTCTCCAAGAAAACGTATATGTTATGTCTCCCATGCATGAGGATCATGTGTCTTCCATATAGTATTTTGAGTTTGTACTTGTAGCATATGATCAACAGGGTAGGTGAAAGTAGTGTTGAAAATATTGGTATTGGCAAAATATCGGCGAGGGTCCAGAAAACATCTTATTAGCAATATCGGCAAAAATATCAACAAAATATCGGCAAATATCGACAAGCATTAAAAATAATTTATTTTTTTTTTCGAAATTTTAAACATAGCCGATATTTTGCTGATATTTACCAATATTTTCGAAATATCACAATATTTTCAAAACAAAAAATATCGCGATATTTTCTCGGCGATATATCGTTTTGCCAAAAATATCGCGATATTTTCAAATATCACCGATATTATCAACAGTGGGTGAAAGAGCCTTTAATACAACGGGGTCAAAAGATAGAGCCTTTGCAAGGGATACAAGGAAGCAATGAATTATTGGTTTATGAGAGGAAGCCCATCCTTTGATAAGAAAACACATGTGATGTTTTCGTATGGGCTTTCTAGATAACTCATGATAGATTTTTAAGTAACTCCCTTCTGCTAGCTCCATGCAGAGGACCTCTTTTGCTTATAAAAAGACTTATCCCAGACCAAATCCATCTCTTTTACCAAGCTTTCTATCCAAAGCTTGAGATGGTAGGATAGATTTTGTTTCCGCTTTAGAGGAATACCCTCTGTTTGACAGTGGGATTTCGATGCATTGAGGCATGCAAGGATGTATTTTTCTTTATAAAAAATTGGTTAGTTAGTGAAGAGATGTAACCTCGTCATGAGCATGGAATGTGAAAACTCTGACATATGGATAAGAAGTCTTAGGATGTCTAAATTACTTGTGAAAATGGAAATCTTCTTAACTGGATAGCTTTTGTTTCCGCTTTAGAGGAGAACCCTTTATTTAACAGCGGGAATTTGATACATTGAGGCATTCAACGAGGTATTTTTCATTAAAAAAATTTGGTCAGTTAGTGAAGAGATGTAACTTGTTCATGGGCATGGAATATGAAAACCCTGAAGTATGGATAAGAAGTCTTAGGATGTCTAAATTACTTGTGAGAATGGAAATCTTCTTAACTAACTTGTTCATGAGCATGTAATGTGAAAACTCTAAAGTATGGATATGAAGTCTTGGACGTCCAAAATTACTTGTGACAATGGAAATCTTCTTAACTAAAACACGATAGGATGTGTTTAAGGAAAGTTATTTTTCTGAAATTGATGATGCAAAGGAAATGATGGCATATTTAGTCTTTGTTTTTTTGTTGAACATTTATTCTCTTTATAGTTATTCTTGGGTTATTGTCTCCTCTAAGGTTGCACCCCTTTCAATCCTCTTTCTTTTGTGAATATCACCAGTATAAACATCATTTGTCTTTGCATTTCCTTAGCTCATTTGATTTCCATGACCTTACGTTGTTAAAGCATTTTTTCCGCAAAAATAGTAACATGGTTCAAATTCAATAATATCTGAAAAATGAGAAATTTCTTACCTTTCCTAAAATGTTAAGGAAAATTTAGCTATTCTTTAAATTTATTTTAAGTTTTTATATACTAATTGATCTTGATTTGTGTTCACACTAGGTTATTCATTTTGTGAAGAGTTAGGAGAAAACCAATTGTAACAATTTCCCCAATTGTAGAATTATCAAACTAATCGATTTTATATTGCTTATTATATTTGAGAATAAGATTACATATTATTTAAAAAAAAAATATGTTTTCAATTCTATGTTTTGAAATTTTTTTAATTAGAAATGTAAAATCATAAATTTAATTAATTATATGTTTTAATTTTATTTTATTTTTAAATTAAAAATATAAAATCATAAATTTAAATGGTTCAAATTACATTATAATGCACTTAATATTTATAATATGGGTAGCCCTTTCCAAATTTATACTTTCCATTATATATTAAATATTATCCATTAAAATGAAAATAAATATCTACAAATTTTAATAATAATAAAGAATTTGGTATGTTAATATTTTTTTATTAGTAATTTTTACAATTATAATTAACATTTCTTTAAATTAATATTAACTTTACATGTATTATTAATATATAATATTTATAAAATTAAATAAGATAAATATATTTAATAATTTTTTTTTTTATTATTATCAATTTTTTTTTTGTTTTGAAATTTTTTCTATACTAAATAATAATTAAATATTTAAATGGTTAATTTCATTGTAATTCTACTTGAATTTATAATATTTATGGGCTTTTCCAAGTTTATGTTTTCTACTTTATATTAAATATTATTGATTAAAATAAAAATATATATCTACAAATTTAAATAATTGCATGGAGAGACTTTAGTCCAACATGAATGATTACATGGGAGACTTTAGCCCAAAGTGAATGAGATGTTCTAAGGTTATGTAATGCTATTTAAACTTGTTTTTACTAATTAATATTAAATAAAATAAATAAAATAAAATACAGATTATTTTATTAATAATTAAAACCATTTTAGATTCATCTTAACTCTAGATTTAGATAGCCTAACAAAGGATCAAATTTCTCAAGGTGCAAGCTTTTCCTTTAGATCCATCTTAACTCTAGATTTAGTCAGCATAGAGAGGGAATTTTTTTCTTGATGATAATGTTAGAGTCTGTTCTATTTGCATAGTTTGGGAAATCTTACAAAGACCCAGGATTTCACACAAGTGAGAGAGACAATTTACTTAATGAGGTTTATAAACATGTATATGCATCTCCTAGATGGGGAGGAGCAAGTGGAGGGATATGGAGATGAGTATGAGATTGTTTTGAGTGAGAAATCCATCACAACTTGTTAGATTTCTCACTCTACACTGTTTCTATGTGCTTGAGTTTGTGCTAAAAGGAAATCTAACACATGTTAGATTTTTTTTTACATTGTAATGTTGTTATTCTAGCACACATTAGACTTATTTAGTTGTAAAATGTTGTTATGTTCTTGTGTTTGTGCTAGAAGGAAATATAGCAGGTGTTAAATTTCTTTCAAATTTAAATATGCTTCTATTTGTGTTGGAAGAAAATTTAACACAAGCTATATTTCTTATACTCTACAATGTTGTTGTTGGCAACGTGCGTGTATTTGTGGTAGACATAAATCTAGCACTTGCTAGATTTCCCACTCTACAATGTTTCTATGTGCTCGAGTTTGCACTAAAAGGAAATCTAACCCATGTTAGATTTTATTTTACATTGAAATGTTGTTAATCTAGCACACATTAGACTTATTTAGTCCTACAATGTTGTTATGTTCTTGTGTTTGTGCTTGAAGGAAATATAACATGTGTTAGATTTATTTCAAATTAAAATGTGCCTGTGTTTGTGTTGGAAGAAAATTTAACATAATCTAGAATTCTTATACTCTACAATGTTGTTGTTGGCAACATGCTTTTATTTGTGCTAGACATAAATCTAGCACTTGTTAGATTTATCACTCTACAATGATTCTATGTGCTTGAGTTTGCACTAAAAGGAAGTCTAACACATGTCAGATTTTCTCTTACATTGCAATGTTATTAATCTATCACACATTAGACTTATTTAGTCCTGAAATGTTGTTATGTTCTTGTGTTTGTGCTAGAAGAAAATATAGCATGTTTTATATTTCTTTCAAATTTAAATATGCTTGAGTTTGTGCTAAAAGGAAATCTAACACATGTTAGATTTTTTTTACATTGTAATGTTGTTAATCTAGCACACATTAGACTTATTTAGTCCTAAAATGTTGTTATATTCTTGTGTTTGTGCTAGAAGGAAATATAGCATGTGTTAAATTTCTTTCAAATTTAAATATGCTTCTGTTTGTGTTGGAAGAAAATTTAACACAAGCTATATTTCTTATACTCTACAATGTTGTTGTTGGCAATGTGTGTGTATTTGTGGCAGACATAAATCTAGCACTTGCTATATTTCTCACTCTACAATGTTTCTATGTGCTCGAGTTTGCGCTAAAAGGAAATATAACCCATGTTAGATTTTATTTTACATTGAAATGTTGTTAATCTAGCACACATTAGACTTATTTAGTCCTACAATGTTGTTATGTTCTTGTGTTTGTGCTTGAAGGAAATATAACATGTGTTAGATTTATTTCAAATTAAAATGTGCGTGTGTTTGTGTTGGAAGAAAATTTAACACAATCTAGAATTCTTATACTCTACAATGTTGTTGTTGGCAACATGCTTGTATTTATGCTAGACATAAATCTAGCACTTGTTAGATTTCTCACTCTACAATGATTCTATGTGCTTTAGTTTGCACTAAAAGGAAATCTAACACATGTCAGATTTTCTCTTACATTGCAACGTTAATAATCTATCACACATTAGACTTGTTTAGTCCTAAAATGTTGTTATGTTCTTGTGTTTGTACTAGAAGAAAATATAGCATGTGTTAGATTTCCTTCAAATATAAATGTGCTTGTGTTTGTGTTAGATGAGAATTTAACACAAGCTAAATTTCTTATACTCTACAATGTTGTTGTTGGCAACATGTTTGTATTTGTGGTAGAAATAAATCTAGCACTTGCTAGATTTCTCACTCTACAATGTTTCTATTTGCTCGAGTTTGCGCTAAAAGGAAATCTAACAAATGTTAGATTTTATTTTACATTGCAATGTTGTTAATCTAGCACACAGTAGACCTATTTAACCCTACAATGCTGTTATGTTCTTGTGTTTGTGCTCGAAGGAAATATAACATGTGTTAAATTTATTTCAAATTAAAATGTGCTTGTGTTTGTGATGGAAAAAAATTTAAAAAATTCTAGAATTCTTATACTCTACAATGTTGTTGTTGGCATCGTGCTTGTATTTGTGGTATACATAAATCTAGCACTTGCTAGATTTCTCACTCTACAATGTTTCTATCTACTCGAATTTGCACTAAAAGGAAATCTAACACATGTTAGATTTTATTGTACATTGCAACGTTGTTAATATATCACATATTAGACTTATTTAGTCCTACAATGTTGTTATGTTCTTGTGTTTGTGCTTGAAGGAAATATAACATGTGTTAGATTTCTTTCAAATTAAATTGTGCTTGGGTTTGTGTTGGAAGAAAATTTAACACAATCTAGAAGTCTTATACTCTACAATGTTGTTGTTGGAAACGTGCTTGTATTTGTGGTAGACATAAATGTAGCACATGTTAGATTTCTCGCTCTACAATGTTGTTGTTGGCAACGTGCTTGCATTTGTGTTAGACATAAATCTAGCAGTTGCTATATTTCTCACTCTAGAATATTTCTATGTGCTTGAGTTTGTGCTAAAAGGAAATCTAACACATGTTAGATTTTCTTATACATTGCAATGTTGTTAATCTAGCACATGTTAGACTTATTTAGTCCAAAAATGTTGTTATGTTCTTGCGTTTGTGCTAGAAGGAAATATAACATGTCTTGTATTTCTTTCAAATTTAAATTTGCTTGTGTTTGTGTTGGAAGAAAATTCAACACAAGCGAGATTTCTTATACTCTACAAGGTTGTTGTTGGCAACATGCTTTTATTTGTGGTAGACATAAATCTAGCACTTGCTATATTTCTCACTCTACAATGTTTCTATGTGCTTGAGTTTGTGCTAAAAGGAAATCAACACATGTTAGATTTTCTTTTATATTGCAATGTTGTTAATCTAGCACACATTAGACTTATTTAGTCCTAATATGTTGTTATGTTCATGTGTTTGTGCTAGAAGGAAATATAGCATGTGTTACAATTCTTACAAATTTAAATGTGCTTGTGTTTGTGTTGGAAGAAAATTTAACACAACCTAGATTTCTTATACTCTACAATGTTGTTGTTGGCAACATGCTTGTATTTGTGCTAGACATAAATCTAGCACTTGCTAGATTTCTCACTCTACAATGTTTCTATGCACTCCAATTTGTGCTAAAAGGAAATCTAACACATGTTAGATTTTATTTTACATTGCAATGTTGTTAATCTAGCACACATTATAGACATATTTAGTCCTACAATGTTGTTATGTTCTTGTGTTTGTGCCAGAAGGAAATATAGCATGTGTTAGATTTCTTTCAAATTTAAATATCCTTGTGTTTGTGTTGGAAGAACATTTAACACAAGCTAGATTTCTTATACTCTACAATGTTGTTGTCAGCAATGTGCTTTTATTTGTGGTAGACATAAATCTAGCACTTTCTAGATTTCTCACTCTATAATGTTTCTATGTGCTCAAGTTTGCGCTAAAAGAAAATCTAACACATGTTAGATTTTATTTTAAATTGCAATGTTGTTAATCTAGCACACAATAAACTTGTTTTGTCTTATAATGTTGTTATGTTCTTTTGTTTGTGTTTAAAGGAAATATAACATGTGTTAAATTTCTTTCAAATTAAAATGTGTTTGTGTTTGTGTTGGAAGAAAATTTAACAGAATCTAGAATTCTTATACTCTACAACGTTGTTGATGCAATGTGCTTGTATTTGTGGTAGACATAAATTTAGCACTTGATAGACTCCTCACTCTACAATGTTTATATGTGCTTGAGTTTGCACTCAAATGAAATCTAACACATGTTAAATTTTATTTTACATTGCAATGTTGTTAATGCTAACATGTTTCTGTTTAGGCTAAAAGAAAATCTAGCTTGTGCTAGATTTTTTTTGTCATGTTGTGTTGTCATTGGAGATATTTATATGTTTGTTATAAGTAAATGTAATTCTGAGTAAATTTTTCTCACCCTACAATGTTGTTATGTGATTATTTTCACATTAGAAGGAAATATATTATGCATTATATTTATTTCACCTTGTAAAGTTGTTATTTGCAACATTCTTGTGTTTTTTATAGGAGGAAATCTTTGTACACTATCCCATTCTTAGACCACATATTCCATACGAAGGGCCTTCTAATCATTTCAAGGTTTACATTTTTTTATATTATAACAATAGTCTATGTAGGCATGGACTAAAACTTCATAGTCTCTAAAAGGCAAGGTCAAATGTCCCAGGAAATATTATTATTCCAATGACTTTATTGACATTGTTTTTATGTTTTTTCTTTACAATACAATGTTGTTGTTGGCAATCTTCTTGTATGCGATAGAATATAGTCCAGCATGGGTTTCATTTCCTTTCCCTTGCAATATTTTAATGACAATATGTTTGTGGTTTGTGGTAGAAGGATATCTAGCTTGTGCTATACTTATTTTGTTTTGCAATGTTTTTCTTGGAAATATGAATGTGTTCATGCTAAAAATAATTCTAGCACGTGCTAGATTTCTTTCACCTTACAATGTTTTTTTTGACAATATCCATGCGTTTGTAATAGAAATAAATCTAGGATGCAAATATTTCTTTTGCTTTGCAATATTCTTGTTGGCATTATGCTTTTGTTCATGTTAGGAGTAATTCTATCACATTCTATATTTATTTCACCTTGCAAAGTTGCTATGTGTTTGTCTTTGTGCTAGACAAAGATCTAGAAGAAAATCTAATGA
>APFE030669706.1:0-11152 GCA_000404065.3 Pinus taeda | reverse complement strand
TGGAGAAATCATCAATGAAAGTTAAGAAATACTTGTAGCCAGAGAAAGAAACAACTGGAAGTGGACCACATAAATCACTATGCACAAGCTGTAGAGGGGCCGAGGCGTGCCAAGAGGCATGTTTTTCAAAATTGTCCCGGTGATGTTTTCCGAGTACACATCCGGAACAAACACCATCTCTGCAAGATACCATTGGAAGACCTATCACCATATTTTCTTTACATAGATTCTGAAGGGAGCGATAGTTTAAGTGATCAAATCGCTCATGCCAAAGTTTGCTCACTTCATCATTATGAGCAACAAATACTGAGGGAAGATTTGATGACCCAAATTTGTGAAACTTATACAACCTTGTGGAATCATTAGCAATGCCAGTGGCTAAAATATGTCTAGGATCCTTTAGGTCCTTAATCACAACATCGTGAGGTGAAAATTCAACGATTTTACTGTCACCTGAATGAGTTATCTGATAAACAGATAGAAGGTTGGAGGATAAGGTTGGAACACATAACACATCATTAAATTGACCATTGTCTATATGAACAGTTCCAGTCCTTACAACACTAAGAGATCTATTATCACCAACATATATATTTTTGGTGTTACAATCATTTAAAGAAGAAAACATGGCCTTATTTTTGGCCATGTGATAATAAGATCTAGAATCAATGAGCCATTCATGAGAATGAGAGGAAGAAGTGACGTTTAATGCATAGCCAGATCGAGATGCTTGACAACCACATGCAGAAAGTGCCATTCCTGAAGATGAATTTGAAGAGTGCTCCAAATGGATGTTATGCTTCTTCATTGCTTCTTCCAAGGCTTCCATCTTCTTAAAGCTTTAGATTCTAAGTGGCCATCTCGATTACAAAAGTTACAATGTCTATCAGTCTTCTTCCATTTGTTTTTATTGGTCTTATCATTTTGCTGAAATGATCTTTCATTTTGAGGCTGAGTTTGCTTAGGACCCTTGTTTGGTTTAGGACCATTCTTTTTAGGATATGACTTCTCAGGATTCTTTGAGTTTGGTTGCTGCTGGGCGATTAACGCTTTCTTGGAAGAGTTTCCAAGATTAAGAAAACCAAGGTGTAAGAGTTTTTCTTGTTCTCTTATTAAAGAATCACAAAAAGCATCAAAGGAAGGGGGCTTGTAGTCATGTCCTTAAGAAATGAAGGCTTCTCTTGTAGAATGGAAGGTGGAAACAAACATAGAGTAGGTTGGTCCCAACTTAGTAAGAGTGCAATAGATAAGGGCACTATCTTATTTCTTAAATTTAACACCTTCCAAGAGAAGTCTGATGGTCTTGAACTTGGACAAGATATCTTCAATGCAAGAAAAATCATTGGGGTTTAATGTAAGCAACTCATTTTCAAGCTGATGGGCTCTAAGTTCATTTTTTATTCCAAAAACTTTAGTAAGCTGCTCCATTACTTTATCAGGAGTATCAAGTTCAGGAATATGGAATCTAAGATCGGGAGAGATAGACATCCCTATCAACCCACGTGCTTGATCTTGCCTATTTTCCCATTTGGCTACTTTCTCTTCATCTTTTGGCTTGGTTTCTTGGCATGTGGCTATTCGGTAAAGACCTTTACTTCTAAGTAAATCCACAATGTAGGACCACCATTGGAAGTAGTTGGTGCTGTCAAGGATAACTTGGCATGAACTTTCCATTTTGACAAAAACTGAAGCTATATATGCTGAAACTAAGTGTTTCAATGGAAAGAGCTCGAAAAATTAGGCTGGTTAAAAAAAAACGGTTTTGAAAACGACTTCCGGATGAAGAATTTATGACATTTTTAAAAAACGTTGATGAAGGCGTCGGCAAAGTGCGGGAATGTGCGGAAATGAAAAAAACGCTCATTTTCAACAAAAAAGAGATTTGAACCCAAGACCTCTACTCTTTTAAATTAGCTTTGAACCAAGTGAGCTATACAAAGAGAGAGAGAGAGAGAGAGAGAGCTTTGTTTTATTTTAGTCACGGATGCTTTGGATTGCGTGCTTGCTTGAGAAAACTCTTTTTTTCCCTACAAAACAAAAACAAAAAACCCAACACGGACATGAAAAAAAACAACCCTTATGGCTTAAAGTTAGCTTTACCCGGAAACTAAATATTTTCCTCAATGTTTCTGATTTTCCGAGATCACACTAAGGTGCAGGGAAAAGAGCATACGCATGAGAAAAATTCTTCCTTTCTGTTTCTGATTTGCCTAGATAGCACAAAGTCGCAGGGCAAAGAGCATACGTAGAAATGAGAGGTATAGATCCCGTAAAAAAAATAGCTAAATAAACCGAAACCAAAATAAACAGAGAGAAAATAACAGTAAACTGCAAATAAACACTGTATACCTCCAGATCTAAAAAATGACGTAGCTAGGGCTACCAGAAACCTTTTTAGGTGAAATGAAAGGGGTTCCTCATTGGAACAGATGCTCCCAACACAATAGAGCAGTCCTCTCGGCCCGAAAGCAGTCAGAAATAGCAGATCTAGGAGATGGCAGTCGCATGCAGTACTACCAGCTTCAGATTTGGATCAACAACGGACACGACCCTCAAATAGCTCTGATACCATGTAGGAATATACAGGGTAAGTTCCTCAGACAGAACACCAAAAGGACACCGCTCACAAATAGATCACAGATCAATACACCAGTATTTTGACGTGGTTAAAACCCTCGGAGAGGGAAACAGTCCACGGCTTGTGCCAACGTGGCTACTACATCCAATTTATTAATAAAAGAATGAAAATTTACATAAGCTTCTCTCATGCATGGTGAACCTACAAATGACCCTCCATGCGCTTTAAATAGAATTCACGGACCAATTGGGTGTCAAGCCACGGATCAAGTGTCGGTAATACCGAGGAGAGAATGAACCGTTGGATCACTACATATCGTGACTGTCGGATTGTAAATTACAAATGTACATGTTAAAGAAACACACTTTACCTAACTCTATACTAGACCAAGTTATACTTAACTATTCCTACGTGTCGGAATATCCTAACATTTTATACATCACATCTACATTGAGGAAAATTGTAGACCTATCACACAACCTCAAAGAAGGATGAATCCAAATCTTAGGGAAATTGTGAAAGAAGAGTTGCAAAAATTGTTGAATGTAAACATCATTTACCCAATTTCAAACAGCCAATGGGTTTCCGCTTTAGTGATTGTGCTTAAAAAGAATGGTAAATGGAGGGTGTGCATTGATTATCGAGAATTGAATAAATCTACCCTTAAAGATCATTTCCTTTTCCCTTTATAGAAAAAGAGTTAGATACATTAGTAGGTAAGAAGTATTTCTCATTGTTGGATGGTTTTAGTGGTTATAATCAGATTCAGGTGGCACTTGAAGATCAAAATAAAACCACATTTACTTGTCCATGGGGAACCTATGCCTATTGAATACTTCCTTTTGGGTTATTTAATGCACCTGCAACATTCCAAAGAGCATTACTAGGAATTTTTTATGATCTAATACATGATTGATGTAGAGGTATATATGGATGACTTTATAGTCTATGGGATTACAATTGAAGAAGCTTTGGAGAATTTGGAAAAATTTCTTAAAAGATGTAAGGAATCAAACCTTTCACTAATCCATGAAAAATGTTTTATGATGTTTACAGAAGGTATTGTTTTAGGGCATCATATTTCAAGGGATGGGATTAAAGTTGATAAATCTAAAGTTGAGGTCATCTCTAAATTATCAATTCCAAATTGCGAAAAGGATGTTTGAAGTTTTCTAGGATTTACAAGATACTATAGATGATTTATAGAAAATTTCACTAAAATAGCATCCCCACTCTTCAAATTACTCACCAAGGCTTGTGAATTCAATTGGAATCCTGACTACTAGTTAGCATTTGAGACCTTAAAATAAAAATTTTCTGAAGCACCCATCTTGAGAGGTCCAAATTGGAAACTACCTTTTCACATTTCAACAGATGCTTTAGATACATCTCTAGGAGCAATAGTAGGACAAAAAGACTTGATTCCCTATGCCATCTACTATACAAGTAAGAATTTGACTCCCACTGAGTTGAATTATACTGTGATTGAAAATGAATTTTTAGCTGTTTTTCATGCAATCAACAAGTTCAGACATTATATAACAGGATATGAAACCTTTTTTCATACATATCACTCTACAATTAGATACTTGATGAATAAACCTATTACTAATGGCAGAGTTACAATATGGCTTTTACTCTTACAAGAATTCAATATTACTATGGTAGATAGACCTGGAAAACAAAACACAGTTGTTGATTTCTTGTCCATAATTCAAAATATCAAAGATGACACTTAGGTTGAAGATAAGTTTCCTGATGAATATCTTTTTGCAATGACTACTCAAACTTCTTGGTTTGCAGATATTGCTAATTACTTAGTCACAGGGAAAATGCCTTAAAATTTGTTTCCTAGAGAGAAAAGAAAAATCATTCAGATAAGTGCAAGATATTCATGAATCACTAATGAATTGTATAAAACAGGCCCATATCTTATGATCAAAAGATGTATTAGGGAAGTTGAAATGCCTGAGATTATTAAGTTATGTCATGATGAGCCATGTGGTAGACACTTTACTGACAAGAGGACAACCTATAAAATCCTTTCTTTAGGATATTATTGGCCATCCATCTTCAAAGGTGCCAAAGAATATGTCAGGAGGTGTGACAGCTGCCAGAGGGTAGGGAAACCTACTCCTTCAAATAAATTTCCACTACAAATTTAGGTACTCATTGAACCTTTTGAAAAATGGGCCTTAGATTTTGCTGGGCCAATTAATCCCTCATCTAAGCAAAATAAGCGTATATTGTTATGCATTGATTATGTCACTAAATGGGTAGAGGCCAAAGCATTACCTTTTGCTAATGAAAATTCTATAGTTAATTTTGTTTTTGAGGACATCTTAACTTGTTTTGGTGTTCCAAGAGAAATTGTGATAGATCAGGGATCTCAATTTACATCTAAAATGGTGAAGGGTATTGAGGAATATTACAAGATCAAACATAGGAAATCTACTCCCTATCATCCACAAGCCAATGGTCAAGTTGAATCTACAAATAAAGTGATTGAAGGAATTCTCACTAAGACTGTGAATCTACATAGAAGAGATTGGGCAGAAAGGCTTCCTAAAGCCTTATGGGCCTATAGAACTACATGGAGGAACACAACGGGACATACACCCTATGAACTTTTTTATGGGAAACAAGCCCTATTCCCTATAGATTTTCAAATCAAAACCTTCAAGATGGCAGTCCAATTGGGACTGAATTTATCAAAGGCACAGAAACATAGATTGGAGCAACACAATGAACTTCATGAAATCAGGAAAGATGCACTCCAAAGAACCAGTATAGTCCAACAATAGAGGGCTAAATGGCATGATAAATATATTAAGGAGAAGAAGTTTCATGCAGGAGATTGGGCACTATTATTTGATTAAAAGTTCAAACATTTTCAAGGGAAGTTTCAAACTCATTGGATTGGGCCATCTGAAATTAAAGAAGTCTTTAATAACTGAGCAATTAAGATAAGGATGATAGATGGAAGCAAAATACCTCTTCTTGTGAATGGTCATCAGTTGAAGATATATCAAAAACCAATTTCAAGAGAGGAGTTCATTAAGATTTTCTAGAATAACTCTAAAATGAAGCTAGTGAAGAAGAATTATTCTTCTCCACTAACTTAGTCTTTATTTTTCCTAAGAAATGACTGATAAAAAAAAATTTAAATAAATAAATTGTATGAGGTTGAAAACCAATCATTGATTGGCATACTTATACAAAAAATACAAGGTGAAAATCATAGATTTCTGACATATTATATTTTCCATTTCCTTTTTGTAATAAGTAGTGACAAAAAGATACATCCATTTATATTTTATAGTCTGCAAATTCATCATCTCATTCCATCTCATTCTGTGTTGATTTTTTTTACAGTTCCACTTCATCTCACTGTCATATTTCATTTACATTTTATATTTTTATAGTTTTACCCCATTTCACCCTATTTTTCATTTTATCTTACATCTCATTCCATCTCACTGTCATAACACATTTCCACTTTATTTTTACATTCATATTCCATAAGCCATATTTCACTTTTCCTTCTCTTCACATTCTGTAGCTAATTCCATTCTGCATCTACTCAACCCTTGGATGGGAGGGAATGATAGAAATTAAGTCGGCGAAGAATCATTTTTTCCTTAATAGTGAGACATGGTGAATCGATGTCAGCTACCAAAGTAAATGTTGGCTTATTGATCGGGAAGGTATTTAGGATGCTTTTGAAAGGGTAAGGGTATATGCCTGCCTATTTCATATGTATGTCTGCTGATCCCTAGGCTATACTAGCCTACTTTGGTTTATCCTATCCTAGACCACTATAATATACCCTAGCTTATCCTATCCTACTCTAAGCCTATACTAGCCTAGGCTACTGTAGTCTAGACTACCTTCTTTACACCATCCTAGCCAACTTCAGGCGAGCCTAGCCTTATTAGTTTGCTTTAGCCTACTATATCCTAGGAGATCCTAACGTTCCCTACTCTAGACTACTCTACCTAGCATATCCTAACATACATTAGCCCACTCTAGCCTAGCCTATTCTAGCATAACCTAACCTATCCTAACCTATCCTACCATACCCTAGCCTAGCCTATCCCATCATAGCCAAGTCTAGAAAAACCTAGCCTAGCATAGTCTACCTAAGCCTAGCCTAACTTTCTCTAGCCTACCCTAGAATATCCTACTCTACTCTAGCCTAAACTAAGCTAGGCTAGCCTACTCTAGGCTAGCTTAAGCTAGGTTAACCTACTCAAGCCTAAACTAGCCTAGACTAGCCTAGCCTAGCATAGCCTAGACTATTCTAACCTAGCCATTCCTAGCCTACTCTAACTTAACCTACTCTCGCCTAACATATCCTACCATAACCTAGCCTAACCTACTCTAGTCTAACCTAACCTAGCCTTTCCTACACTAACCTAACCTAGCATACTCTAGCCTAGCCCAGCATAGCTTAACCTAGCCTAGCCCAACCTAACCTACCCTAACTTAGTCTAGCCCTAGCCTAGCCTAGCCTAGCCTAGCCTAGCCTAGCATGGCCTAGCCTAGCCTACTCTAGCCCTAGCCTAGCCTAGCCTAGCTTAGCCTAGCCTAGTCTAACCTAGCCGTAGCCTAGTCTAACCTAGCCGTAGCCTAGCATACTTTAGTATAACCTACTATAGCCTATCCTAGTCTATCATACACAACCCTAAACTAGCACACACTAGCTTATCCTACTCTACATTAGACCAACCTATTATACTCTAGTTTAGCCTAGTCTAACCTACTTTAGCCTAACCTGCTCTAGCCTAGACTCACCTAGCCTTGCCTAACGAACTCTAGCTTAACCTAGCTATCTTACTTTATCCTAGCCTAGCCTAACATAGCTTACTCTATACTATCTTAGCGTAGCATAGCCTATTCTTGCCTGGCATACTCTATCCTAACCTAGCCTAAATAATGCGACTTTTAGAGGTATCTTCCAATATGTAGTAAAAATAAGGGTATTGTTTAGTATTCCATGAATGTGTGTCATATGTCAAAGGCTCATTAAGTGAAACTCCCATGAATTTACACTAACCAAGCCTATCCTACTTTAGCCAAGCCTAACTTAGCCTAACCTAGCTTGATCAAGCTTACTATAGCCTAACCCAACCTAGTTTAACCTACTCTAACCTAGCCTAGCCCAATATATATTAGAATACTTTATCCTAACTTACTCTAGCCTATCCTAGCCTAGCCTAGCCTAGCCTAACTTACTCTAGCCCTAGCCTAGACTACTTTAGCATAGCCTACTCTAGCTTCCTCTAGCTTATCATACACTAGCCTAGCCTCGTCTAGCACACACTACCCTACCCTACTCTACTCTACTCTGACCTACTCTACTCTAGTGTAGGCTTCTCTAACTTAGTTTATCCTAGCCAAGCCCTAGCCAAATATAGCATAAACTAGCCTAGCTTACTTTATCGTAGTCTAGCCTAGTTTATCCTAGCTTAGCTTACTCTATCCTATCCAACCCTAGCCTAGCCTACTCTTGCCTACTTTTGCCTAGCCCAACCTTACCTAACCTATTCTAGCCTAGTCTATCCTAACTTAGCTTAGACTACTTTAGCCTAGCCTTTAGTACTTTGGCTTAACATACTCTAGCCTAGCCTAGCCTAGCTTAGTTTACTCTACCATAAACTAGCCTACTCTAGTCTACTCTACCCTATCCTAACATAGAATAATCTAGCCTAGTTTAGCCTATTCTAGCCTAGTCTACTCTTTCCTAGCCTAGCCTAGCCTAGCCTATACTAACCTAACCTAGCCTAGCCTAGCCTACTCTAGCCTAACCTACTATGGCCACACTTAGCCTAGCCTAGCCTACTCTAACCTAGTCTAGCCCAGTCTAACATAGCCTAGGTTGGGATAGCCTAATCTAACCTAGTCTATCCTGCTCTAACATAGCGTAGGTTGGACTAGCCTAGCCTACTCTTGCCTAGCCTAGTCTACTCTAGCCTAGCCTACTATAATGTATCCTAGCCTAACCTACACTACTATACCCTAGCCTAGCCTAGCCTACTATAACATACTTTGGCCTAGCCTACTCTAGCCTAGTGTTGACTATCGTGGCCAACTGTTGGGCCTTAGAAATGCCCTCATTTTCAACATATAACATTATCGTTTATAAAGCATATTCCTACACTTTATACCATACTCATATCCATTTCCTGCAACTCACGCCTTAAACCATGACAGTTAAATATCATATTTTTATTGTGTTTTTAATGTCTTAAGGATTACTTTACCATGAGTTACTAATGATGGTTTCACTAAGTCCATTTGTCGCAGAGTTCCATCACCAAAATTATTCACAAGGCAGTTAACCTAGTTACTGCAGAGTTGAGTATGGAAAGAGATTGCTATAGGTGAAAATATGAATTTTGTGACCAAATGGTGAAGAATCTAGAAATTTCAAACTTGCATCGTGCTCAAAATACCCTCTTTCATATAACCCAAAAATCGTTCGGCAAAATTCATCACCAAAAGGAAGTTAAGGTCAAAACAATTCTTAAGTATAGATATTAAGTACATATTTGTTAAACGTGAACAATTTTGGTTCTGAACAGTTTTTGAACGGGTCAGCCATGTGGAGGACCACAATTTGCCTAATTTATTTTAGGATCCTTCA
Source organism: Pinus taeda (assembly GCA_000404065.3). Taxonomy (NCBI): domain Eukaryota; kingdom Viridiplantae; phylum Streptophyta; class Pinopsida; order Pinales; family Pinaceae; genus Pinus; species Pinus taeda. Next base: position 1,925 of record APFE030669706.1, on the reverse strand, counting down.
CGAAGATACATGCATCTGATCGAGGATTGATTTCATGAGCCTGTGATAGCCATTTGTTAATAAATTTGCTATGTTAAGATCTTGGTTAGTTTAGCTTTATTCCATTGATTGCCTACTTAAAGACCCGACGAGCTGAGATTAGGGAGGAATTATCACTTGTTGAAAGTAAAGCTTTCAACTATTGTAGATCCTCTTTATTTTAATCAAAGACCTTTGTTCCAGTGATTTAACATTGTCATGTGTTAATTCAGATTATTGCTAATACAATCACAATAAGTTTTTAATTCAAATGTGTTATATTTCCTTTTTACTACAAGTTTTCTAGGCTCACCTAGGTGTGGAAAGGGCCCACCACAACCTGGGATTAAGCTCTTTGTAATTCATAAGTATATCAATTATATTACCGTGTTCACTTTCATTCCAGCAACGCATGGATTGATTAGAATTTTAGTGTGAATTCATAGATTTTGAATTGATCTCAGTGTGTTTATAATCCTTTCTTATATTGTGTTAATATGGTTTTGAAACTACACTCTATTCATTGCATTTTGTGCCCGAATTCTTCCACGAAGCAGTGCTCTGTCTCTTATAAAAATGTTGTGTTGTTATAAGTATAAGTGAAACATCTATACATAGAACCTTATTCGAATGATATTGTGCATGCATGTCATCAATTCGTAAACTGTAGTAAGAGTTTCTTGGTGTGCTTTCATTAGGTAGCAATTAATTGATTGAATATGTGAAGTGTGAATCCATAGATACATTCAGTGACTGTGTGTGAATGAAAAGGGGTGTGATTACATTTACAAATAGCATACATATTGATTAGTTTCATAATTCCTCTGAGATTACATTCAAGATTTGAAAGTTGTTTCTATGTGCATGAATTATGTTTTGAGCATTTACATTTTTAGAGTCACAGGATAGTATATTGTTAGTCGACCCCTTAGTTAAAATATGGATCCAGCAATAGTGATTTCATCTTTCGAAGCAATAGCATTTTAGGACCAGAATAGAGTTACCTAGGTTTTTTGAGAGTGGGAATTTCATTCATTAGCAGTGTGAATTCTACTTTATCAACAATGTGAATCTTTGAGGAAAGAGTGATTGAATTTCATTTGGAAAGCTTTTTGTGTAACCTTAGCTCTCATTATTCAACCTCTGAATTAGACATTGAAAATTCTTGTGTACAATAGGGTTTCTTCCCAGAGATTTGAATTAAAATGCTTTGATACCGCAAGGTTTCATCTTCACAATTTGCTTTAGAATATTTCTATCCTTGTTAGATGTTTCGAATTATTGAAGGTTTGTGGTGCGACGTTATTTAGTTTTAAGTATAGTGACAACAAGATTTTCCCTGTTTCGCTAGTTTGAATCCCTTATCAAAATAGTGTGAATCCTTTTTGAGAATGAGTTTACTCAGCATGTTAGCATACGAGAATTAGTTTAAATATTAGTATCAAATTAATGTGAAGGGTGAATAGATTCTTAAGATATCGTAGAAGGATTTGGAATTCCAGCATAACATAGAAGTTTTAAAGTTGATTCAGTTATAGTGTGAGAATGATTTGATTTCATTATTGAAAATTGTTTTGTACCTTTTTACAGTCTTGTTTCATTGAGAGGATTGCAGTGATTGTTAGGCATAGTTTGAGTGCAAATTATTTCTGAGTATAGAATGGACTGAATAAAATAGGAATTTCAAAAGTAATTTATATTGCTTGGTTTATGATTAATTAGAATTAGCTGCACAACTATTAATATTTATTATTTGTTTTCCTCAATTTATTAGTTTCAAAATATAAATAACAACTCCGTACTTAGTGTTACACAGTAGTTTGTCACCGTTTGTCACCGTCCCTATTACCCCTCTCCCGCATCTTGGAGGACCCATTCCGGGACTTGTGAGAAGTGACAAGACTTGA
>APFE030669705.1:0-22589 GCA_000404065.3 Pinus taeda | reverse complement strand
CCTCTTATTGTCATTTATGATTTTTTAGTAAATTCACATTGCAAATAATGTAGAAAAATATATTTTGTAAAATGAGGTGGTTATTACTTATTAATTCCAATTAATTCCACAACAATACTAAATCTTTCAAGCCATGCATATTTCATCTACATTCTTGTTTGGATGTATATATGAGTTGCACAAAGGTATTTAGTTTCTCTACCATATCTATTCCATTAAGATCAGATCAACATCTGATTTAATACTCCTAATCTTACTTATATTAATTATGTAACTTTTGAAGTTACCAATATAAAATCCCCTCATCTTGCTCCAAAAACATGTGCAACATTGAACAAATTTAAATTAGGAAACATTGAAAGTCAAGATAGTGTAAATTTGGAAAAGACTAGTTATGAATGACTAATTTAGTTGGAATAAAATTTGTATTCTCCCAATACCAAGCATGAAGCCTCTCCCAAGGGAGTTGTGTATTCACTAAGATATCCCTTTCCAATGTCTTCAATAACACGTCTTTGACTCTTCTCTAAGATATTCCCAAATGAATAAATTGAAAAGGTACCATTCCCTCAAAACATGGCTCTCCTTTTCAATAGGTAGTACTCCACTCCTTGAAGGCACCAACCGGCCACACCCTTGAGATAGAGAAAAGCTCCATCAACAAAATCTTCTTCTAACACTACAAGGAAATCCTTTATTACAAGTTTTTATTTTCATCCTTAGATGGTAGAAATAAACCATAGGAAATAAAATTTGTATCCTATTTAGGTGATATACCTTGGAGAAATTGAGCCATCTTCCCTTCCTCCTTTACCTTCCTTGAAGGCATTCATCGAGTGTATTGTTTTCTACCTTTAGCAATATAAAAACACTTTATTCTCTATATTACTTACATTAGATCTTCTTTTTGTATTTTTACATAGGAATGGCACTTGAGCTCTCACCGTGTATTGAGGCGATAATGCACTTAGGAGTCCCATTGACTTAAGTATAACATAAAACTTGACCTTAATACACAGGACTCTACCCAATCAACATACAAAAAATTTCACAATTAATGTTGCTTCTCATTCCAACATTTAGCATTTCCTTCATGTTATTGAATTGAGGATACTAAAACGCCATCTCCCCACTCATAGACCTAAAATTGCATGGGGAACACTAATCTCCTTTCTCTCTAAAAAAAGTTCCCACATGAGGTTTTAATTTATGAACCAGCACAACATTAAATTTCCATTTTCTCTGACTGCTAAATCCCATTTTGTTAGCACCATTTCCATCGTATGCATTTCTCACTGAAATCATTTCATAGTTACTAACATACAACCAATTCATCATCATATTTAATTTATTCGCCTCGGTACCTAAATTTACAAAGGTAGTATGAATTTACAAAGAACACTACTGCAAGGTGCAATGAATGAAAAGTTAAAACTTCAGCTTCTCCTATATCGAAACTAGTTCACCAAATGAAATTAGATCTCAATTTTATGGTATTGGAAATGCCTAAAATCAACTCTCTTACTCTCCCTTCCTCTAGCAAAAGTAAAAGATGATACCCAGAACAAAGAATCTATAGAATATGGACACAAAGGAAACTATCAAAAAATATCGTAGAAGTAAGAAAGTCAATCATGAAAAAGAATATTAGGGAATGCTTGCTTTGGATAATTTCAAATGGGTTAGGAAAAAAAGGAAATAGGATATAATATAAATTTACATAAGTCTACACGTTCTAAGCTTAAGTTAAAAAGGATAAATTTAACAAAACAACCCATATTATCTTAAGGTTTCGAGGTATTATTGCAGCTAATGCCTGATCGAATGATAAGATATATTATAGATATTATATTGTTATGTTGCGAGATCTTTATCCACTTTACAATAGTATCAACAATTTCAGGGTGACACTACCCATATTTGTCAAAAGGTATTGAATCATTCCTTCAACAACATTCAACCGCAAAAACATCATGGTAGACAAGATCATTGTTATAATCCATTCATACATCAAGGTTAGGAATGTAAAAAAAATTATTGCGAACAAAATTAAAAATACAGTGATTGTTATAATCCATTCATATAATGTAAAAAAAAAATAGTGCAAACAAAATTAAAAATACTCAACACTTAGCCAACTACATCCTTTACAATCTTGTGCTAAAGAATTAACCCATAATATATTCTTAGATTCTTTAATATTTTATAAAATTAATACTTTTATATTGCACAATAAATATCAACTGCGATATTATGCACTTTATACCATCAAAATCACTCACTCAATGTAACACCCAAATTGACATAATCACGTGAATCTATTCATGAAGATATGAAATAACCAAAATAACGGCCAACCCAAAATAACCAGAAAAATCTAATGAAATAAGCATGAAAGCACAATGACGAGGAATGATAAGAGCAACATATTACATAAAATGAACTGAAAACCTAGATCTATCTAATTCACAGATACTTACTTGTCCAAGCATGGAAGTTCCAAATTCTCCAAAAAAAAACATATGGGTATGAATGAAGCACAAAGGACCATGGTCAGCTAATACATTTTCGGAGAAGTCCATGTACATTTCCCAATAACATGATAAAAGATTTGGGAAAAACAATATTTAAAATGAAAAATTTATATAAATATTTTTAAAATTCCAAATTAAGATCCAGCTTAGCATCCCTAGCCTGCTTATTCGGTAGGCGCACTCTCTCGAACATAACATGACTTGGCTGCTGGCCTACAACACGATACTGAATTGAATGAGCTGGAAGGGAATTGAATGAGCTGGAAGGGAATTGAGGATGAGGTAGTAAGTATTAGACGTTTTCTTGAATAGTCGTCTCTTACAATACATCTCACGTCTGCATCAAAGTCGTCATATGTCGTGAGATATTACATTAGGGAATATCGCTGCACAACTCTGTAGCACATCAGCAAATGGATACAAAACATAAATATGCGAATACACAGCACGCATTCGTAGCAACTAAAAACAGCACCCACATCCTGGGAAGGAACTTACCCTTTCTCAATATATTCAAAACGTTGAATTAGAAACCACTTTGCAGTGTCTGTCAGTTGCAGTGCAGTGTTTGTATGCACGACGGAAAGCAGCTGTAGATAAAGCGATGCAGATCCTATTGTCATAGGTGACTGCAAGACATGTATACAATAATTGAGACATGATTTTACACATAATTTGTGGCAACCAGTAAAACATGCAGCAACTCAGGTGTAGAACGCGCCTCTAGTGTTCCCTTCTACATCAACTGCAATAAATCCACCAGCGCCACTTCCTCTGGTACCACACAATAATGTTTACAAAGTAAAATAAAAGGACACACCACTAAGTTAAATGTAATACATAAAATATGTAATAAGGTGTTATTATATATTAGTTTTTATTTTTGAAAACTTTTAATTGGATGTTTACAAAGAGTTGAGAGAAATTGGTTTAAGATGGGATCTCTTTGACAAACAGAAAATATCTATCCACAAAGCAAATAAAAAATTAATGAAAATGGATTTAAATGTACCTGAACAGCTTAAATGAAGTGTGACATCCTGCTGTTCAGATACTTTCACTCCGTTTGAGAAAAGCTTCAACCTAATAAAACCAAAAGAAATAAAATGTATGATCATATAAAACAAATTTGAAATTACGTTAAAAGTTTTATAAAATTCAATAATAGAAATTTAAATAAAGAGAGTAATTTTTTCATACTTTCATGAACAAGTGACTCTTTTCAGCGAGTATGCCGGAATTAATGTAAGGTTATCAATGTGTTTAAAGCCCACTGAGATTAATATAGACTGGTATGCCATGTCTTCTAGTGGTTTGGGGTTGGGTTGGGTTGGTTCGTCCATTTATCAAGCTTCTCCTTTTAACGTAATTTCTGAGAGATACGTTAATTCAGCCATACTGGCTGAAAAGAGTCCCTTGTTCATGGAAGTATGAAAAAACTCTCTTTATTTAAATGTTCATTATTTGAATTCTACAAATCTTTTAATGTAATTTCAAATTTGTTTTATATGATGATATATTTTATTTCTTTTCGTTTTACTAGGTTGAAGCTTTTCTCAAACGAAATGAAAGAATCTGAAGAGCAGGATGTGACACTTCATTTAAGCTGTTCCGGTACATTTAAACCCATTTTTCATTAATTTTTTATTTGCTTTGTGGATAGATGTTTTCTATTTCACAATTAACATATTAATGTGATTTGTTTCACAATTAACATTCATTTTTTATTTGCTTTATGGATAGATGTTTTCTGTTTATGAACAAGAGTCCATCTTAAACCAATTTCTATCGACTCTTTATAAACATCCAAATAAAAGATTTAAAAAATAAAACTAATATATACTAACACCTTATTGCATATTTTCTGTATTACATTTAACCTTAGTGGTGTGGCCTTATATTTTACTGTGTAAACATTATTGTGTGGTCACAGAGGAAGTGGCGTTCGTGGATTTATTGCAGTTCATGTACAAGGGAACATTAGAGGCGCGTTCTACACCTGCGCTGCTGGACGTTTTAATTGTTGCCGAAAAATTGGGTGTAAAATCATGTGTCAATTGTTGTACACATGCCTTGCAGTCACTTATGACAAGAGAATCTGCATTGCTTTATCTACAGCTGCCTTCCATCGTGGATACAAATACTGTACTGCAACTGACAGACCCTGCAAAGCGGTTTCTAATTCAACGTTTTGAATATATTGAGAAAGGGTAAGTTCCTTCCCAGGATGTGGGTGCTGTTTTTAGTTGCTACGAATGCGTGCTGTGTATTCGCATATTTATGTTTTGTATCCATTTGCTGATGTGCTACAGAGTTGTGCAGCGATATTCCCTAATGTAATATCTCACGACATATGACGACTTTGATGCAGACGTGAGATGTATTGTAATAGACGACTATTCAAGAAAACGTCTAATACTTACTACCTGAAGTTACCACTTACCCTAAATAAAAAAGAAGAGGGTTTATATGAATTCTTCTTTCTTGGGTTTTAATAAAAAAAAATACTCTTCACATATTAGTTTATAAAGTTACTATTTTGTTTGAAGCGAATGTTTGGAATGTTATTAGAAAATATAATAACCAAAAGAAAAATAAAAAATATGTAAATACTAGGAGGAGATCAGAATGCGCATAGAATGGGCCAACTGCAAGCAAATGGTATCTCATCCTCAATACCCTTCCAACTCATTCAATTCACTATCGTGTTGTAGGCCAGCAGCCAAGTCATGCTATGTTCGAGAGAGTGCGCCTACCAAATAAGCAGGCTAGGGATGCTAAGCTGGATCTTAATTTGGAATTTTTAAAATATTTATATAAATTTTTCATTTTAAATATTGTTTTTCCCAAATCTTTTATGAAGTTATTGGGACATGTATATGGACTTCTGGGAAAATGTATTAGCTGACCATGGTCCTTTGTGCTTCATTCATACCCATATGTTTTTTTGGGAGAATTTGGAACTTCCATGCTTGGACAAGTAAGTATCTCTGAATTAGATAGATCTAGGTTTTCAGTTCATTTTATGTAATATGTTGCTCTTATCGTTTCTCGTCATTGTGCTTTCATGCTTATTTCATTAGATTTTTCTGGTTATTTCATATCTTCATGAATAGATTCACGTGATTATGTCAATTTGGGTGTTACATTGAGTGAGTGATTTTGATGGTATAAAGTGCATAATATTGCAGTTGATATTTATTGTGCAATATAAAAGTATTAATTTTATAAAATATTAAAGAATCTAAGAATATATTATGGGTTAGTTCTTTAGCACAAGATTGTAAAGGATGTAGTTGGCTAAGTGTTGAGTATTTTTAATTTTGTTTGCACTATTTTTTTTTTACATTACATGAATGGATTATAACAATAATTGTATTTTTAATTTTGTTTACAATAATTTTTTTTACATTCCTAACTTTGATGTATGAATGAATTATAACAATGATCTTGTCTACCGTGATATTTTTGCGGTTGAATATTGTTGAAGGAATGATTCAATACCTTTTGACAAATATGGGTAGTGTCACCTTGAAATTGTTGATACTATTGTAAAGTGGATAAAGATCTCGCAACATAACACTATAATATCTATAATATATCTTTTCATTCAATCGCATTAGCTGCAAAAATGCCTCGAAAGCTTAAGATAATATGGGTTGTTTTGTTAAATTTGTCCTTTTTAACTTAAGTTTAGAACGTGTAGACTTATGTAGATTTATATTATATCCTATTTCCTTTTTTTCCTAACCCATTTCAAATTATCCAAAGCAAGCATTCCCTAATATTCTTTTTCATGACTGACTTTCTTACTTCTATGATATTGTTAGATAGTTTCCTTTGTGTCCATATTCTATAGATTTTTTGTTCTAGGTATCATCTTTTACTTCTGCTAGAGGAAGAGAGAGTAAGAGAGTTGATTTTAGGCATTTCCAATACCATAAAATTGAGATATAATTTCATTTGGTGAACTAGTTTCGATATAAGAGAAGCTCAAGCTTTAACTTTTCATTCATTACACCTTGCAGTAGTGTTCTTTGTAAATTCATACTACCTTTGTAAATTTAGGTACCGAGGCAAATAAATTAGATATGATGATGAATTGGTTGTATGTTAGTAACTATGAAATGATTTCAGTGAGAAATGCATACGATGGAAATGGTGCTAACAAAATGGGATTTAGCAGTCAGAGAAAATGGCAATTTAATGTTGTGCTGGTTCATAAATTAAAACCTCATGTGGAAACTTTTGTTAGAGAGAAAGGAGATTAGTGTTCCCCATGAAATTTTAGGTCTATGATTGGGGAGATGACGTTTTAGTATCCTCAATTCAATAACATGAAGGAAATGCTAAATGTTGGAATGAGAAACAACATTAATTGTGAAATTTTTTGTATGTTGATTGGGTAGAGTCTTGTGTATTAAGGTCAAGTTTTATGTTATACTTAAGTCAATGGGACTCCTAAGTGCATTATAGCCTCAATACATGGTGAGAGCTCAAGTGCCACTCCTATGTAAAAATACAAAAAGAAGATCTAATGTAAGTAATATAGAGAATAAAGTGTTTTTATATTGCTAAAGGTAAAAAACAATACACTCGATGAATGCCTTCAAGGAAGGTAAAGGAGGAAGGGAAGATGGCTCAATTTCTCCAAGGTATATCACCTAAATAGGATACAAATTTTATTTCCTATGGTTTATTTCTACCATCTAAGGATGAAAATAAAAACTTGTAATAAAGGATTTCCTTGTAGTTTTAGAAGAAGATTTTGTTGATGGAGCTTTTCTCTATCTCAAGGGTGTGCCCGGTTGGTGCCTTCAAGGAGTGGAGTACTACCTATTGAAAAGGAGAGCCATGTTTTGAGGGAATGGTACCTTTTCAAGTTATTCATTTGGGAATATCTTAGAGAAGAGTCAAAGACGTGTTATTGAAGACATTGGAAAGGGATATCTTAGTGAGTACACAACTCCCTTGGGAGAGGCTTCATGCTTGGTATTGGGAGAATACAAATTTTATTCCAACTAAATTAGTCATTCATAACTAGTCTTTTCCAAATTTACACTATCTTGACTTTCAATGTTTCCTAATTTAAATTTGTTCAATGTTGCACATGTTTTTGGAACAAGATGAGGGGATTTTATATTGGTAACTTCAAAAGTTACATAATGAATATAAGTAAGATTAGGAGTATTAAATCAGATGTTGATATGATCTTACTGGAATAGATATGATAGAGAAACTAAATACCTTTGTGCACCTCATATATACATTCAAACAAGAATGTAGATGAAATATGCATGGCTTGAAAGATTTAGTATTGTTGTGGAATTTTTCTTGTATGTTCCTAGCAATAACATTTGCATATAGAAAATGATTTTCTTTTGGAAATTTTGTTACTTTCTCACGTGTTATTCATTCATTTGGGCTCATATTATATTAAGCATAAGATTACTTTAATTTTGTGGATTATATGTAATTCTATCACTATTTGGAGTTGGTTCGCCACCTTTGCATGCATTAACTTTCAACTAATGTGATGTAACTAAAGTATCTATAAATTCTTTGACAAAATCTTGCCAAATATTGTGGTATGTCACTGTTTTGGTATAATGATCAATCAACCATAGTCATCTCTTTGAGAATTACCTCTATTTTTCACAAAAGCATAGCTGATGTTTGGGGTGACTCTTCTTAATGAGATATATTCAATAAGCTTGAGGCAGGCTATTGATTTGTATGGTAATTTCCAGTATCCTAAACATTAGGGTCTTCATCATGGCTTTCCTATGAGTATGAAGGTTAGTACTATCCAGTGTTGATAATATCGGTATAGGAAAAATATTGGCGAGGGTCCAGAAAACATCTTATTGGCAATATCAGAGAAAATATTGGCAAAATATTGGAAAGCATAAAAAATGCATAATATATTCATAATTTTTATTTTTTTTACTAGATTTTTAAACATATAAAGTAATAACAACATGAAATAAACACATTCGCACATAAATATGAAGAAAGCACTGATATATATGATGTCAAATGGAAATGATACATCAAAGGTGATACCAAATCCTATTGATTCCTGATAATTTTCCAATCAAGGAATCAAATGTGAAGAACCAATACAAAATAACATAACATATATAAAAGCATCTCACGGTCATGAGTTATATGTAGAAAAAAAAGCAAAAATAGAAGCTATCTATCTGAAATAATTGTCCTCTCCCACTTTTATTGGAAAACATGATGGGACATTAGCCAAGCCTGCCCATAGTAGTAGAAGGCCTTGGCCCTGCCTTTACGCCTAATTTCAAATAATGAGTGCTAGGAATGGATTTTTGTTGTCTTATATCTATAGCAGATGGTGTTGATGTTGATGCTCCCACAATGTCCTCCTCCTCCTCCTCCTCTTACTGCCCCTGTTCTAATGGATCATTTGGCTCTAAGCACTCCTCAAAGATGGGCTCCTCAGACTCCACCCTCCACTGAGGAAATACATCAATATTGTCTAAGGAAATGGCATCTCGATCCATTGTTGCTTTTATTTGCTTCGCTCAAATTCATATATTGTAATGCATATACACTAAATCATTGAGGCGTGAAAAATACAACCTGTAAGAGTGTCAAAAGAGCTAATGAGCCTTGACTCTTGACTGTTCACACTTGAAGGTCATCAATTAAAAATTAAAAATTACAATAAGTGTAATTTCTCAATTGAAGGGTGGATCTCAAAGCTATACATGTTGCACTTTTTGCATGTATTTTCTCAAATACACTCCAATTGCGCTCACACCTTGAAGAGCTACATGTTTCACTCAACATTCTTATGGCCAATTTCTACAAATTTGGTGCCCTTGCACAATAGATTCACCACCAAATATCTACAACAAAATAAAGAAATAAAAACTCAAAAACTTAAAAATAATTAAACTTTCAAATAAAAGTTACATAATTGAATTTAAAAAAAAATAGAATTATAAGTAAGCAAATTATAAATTGAAAATTCTAATTTCTAATGAGTGATGACTCGTCACTTATGTGGCGTGAAGAGGGTCCTCTCCCTAATAGCATCATCAAAGCCAAATAAGCCAACATAATCTCAATAAAACTGCATCTCGTGATTGATTTTGCTGCGAAGCTCACGATCAGGTACCATCTTATAAATATAAGAATGGAGCCCTTCATTCACCTCACCATCAAAATCAAAGCCACATTTGTATGGAAATGCATGATTGAGGAAGAGTGCCACTACATGACTAGGTTAGTGAAGCATCCCTATCCATCGACTATCAATCACATCGCATAACATCATCTGCCTATCAAGGCTAGTAGAACCCTTATTTGCATAATAGGAATGAATGGTCTCCTTGGCCCTATCCATGGCCTCATACAAATAAGCCATTGCAGGCTTCTCCCCATCTACCAATCTCAAAACCTTTACTGTAGGTTAACTAACTGAGCATGCTTCTTCTACTCCTTGCAAAAATGTGTCAGAGTACACCATTTTTGAAATGGATCTCTCATCCCGTGTCCTGTTATATCTACAATTTCATCAGTCACCAGAAACAAACATTTGCTTCAAATCAAACTCGCATTGAAGCAAAGACAGAAGAGTAATAAAGTTTGTGGTAAAACATGTGATCGCGGCACGCCGCAACTCCTTGTTTCTAGTGAACCTTCTCATGAGGCTAAGAACAAAAGCATGGTTATAAATAAACTTGGGAACACTCTTAGCCAAATCAACTAGCTCCTTGATGAAGGAGAGTTTCCCCATATCCTCAAGAAGCAAATCAATATAATGTGTTGCACATGAAGTCTACCACAATGTGCGATGCCTCTCCATAAGCATCTCGCTAGGAGACACATAATTAGTTGTATTGCCTATTATGAATTGCACCACATTCTGCACACCAATATCCTGAATGAACCCATCTAACAATTCACATACCGTTGTTGCATCTTTGATATGTGATGATGCATCCACTCATTCAATAAAAATGGTACCTTTAGGAAAATGTACCAAGAAATTTAGAAGGGTCCTACCCTTCCTATCTATCCAACCATTAGACATTACTGTGCATCTAGAAAATTCCCATTTTTTTTCAACTCCACCAGTCTAGAGTTGATGTCACGCTTTTTTGCTTGAAGAATTGGCCCCCGCAACTCCTCATATGTAGCACTTTTGTACCCTCGGCCCACAACGACAATAACCTCACATGTTGGTTGCCAAAATGGATTGGTTTTGGCAATGTTAAGAGGTAAGTTGCTCCAAAAAAGATAGGTCCCTATGACTCTATCTGCTTCTTGCTTCTCCTTGTTTTTAACAATTGATTTTATGCTAGGTTGTGCTCCATGTCTTGATTGCAGAACAAAAAGTGATGCCCTCACACTAGTAGTAGCAGGTGATGCTGTGGAGCTCCTCCCCCTACCGTCAGCATCAAAATTAGAAGAAGATATCCCAAAACATCTACCTACATGTTCAACCTTGTGTCTTTCGGTCTTTTTCATCAATTGCTTCAAGATCCTTTTGTATAACTCTGGACTAGAAACTGTACAAATCACAACATCATGTCTAGTGAGTCTAGCCAGATGGTATTTCAATTGTGTAACCCCTCCTATCATCCTAGTCCCACCCACTTTGCATAATAGATATGCCTAATTTGTCCCACCATCAGGCTCCCGATACTCCAAAAATTGGTCTAAGGCTTTTGGCATATTTGAATTTTGTTGTGAGCTAACTCAAACCTAGGGCACCAAAAACAATAATTGGAATTAATAAGTAATAACCACCTCATTTTACAAAATATTTTTTTCTACATTATTTGCAATGTGAATTTACTAAAAAATCATAAATGACAATAAGAGGGTGCATTTGAAAGTTAAAAAAAATCAACTCGAGTTTGTTGTCCAAATATGGAGAAAACCGTTGCATTTTCTCATGGACATAAAAATCAAAGCAAATGGAAAAACAAGCATGAAAATTGTTTGTAGACAAATAGGCAAGCAAGAATAACTCTAAAAATATCAAAAAAATCATTAAGATAGGGGCTTATTTGAACATACATGTTATTGGAAGAAATGAAGATTGTCTCACTGTTCTTCAATCTTTGAGCGACAAAATATTTGTTGTTGGGGGCGATAATGGATATTCAGACCTTGAATCCTCCTTGAAAGCAAGCATAACGCTCTCCCCTTCCTTCTCCAACAATTAGAAAACAAAATGAGGGAACAATAAATGAATTCGGCCTTTTCTAGCCATGATGATGAATGTGTGTCCATGTGCTGGACGATATTTTCCATCCTAGAGCGATATTTCCCGAAATATCATCATATTTTTCGGGAGACAAAATATCATGATATTTCCTTGGCGATATCTCATCTAAACTCTATAACAAGTCATTCCTCCTATCTAAAAACTATCCTCACATGTATGGATTCATTATTTAACGATATCTCGTCTCCCCGAAAATATCGCGATATTGTCTTCACTAGTACTATCTATTTTCAAATTTCAAAGATGATTTGTTTGCCAATACATTCATGCTATTAATTCATTTCATGATATCACTAAGGTTTTTCCTCATGGATGTAGGACTTGACATCTCTTTTAGTTGCAACATTTGGTGTTGTTGATGATATTTAAGAATTCCAATTTGTGGTTTGGAATTTACGAGCATTTATGAATGGAATCTAGAGAACCTCTTTCTTTGTAGCATCTTGAGAGTTTTTAGTATTCACACCCTCAACTACAAAGCCTTACCTAATTTGGAATTGTTACAACAGACCAAGGGAGGCACACATTTGTCCCTTTACACATGAAGGAATCATTGACTATGTTGGATATGTTTTTGTATATATGTTAGCATTGTAAGGGGGTTGAATTATTATGTGATATGGCCATTTTAAATGAATGTTCATGATGGACTATGTTGATTCAATTTTTGTATAGATACTGCATTGTAAAGCGGTTGAAATTCAAGTTGCAATTATTATCTAAGATGAGAAATTTAAAGCAATGTCATCCATTTGGAAAAATTCATTCACATTCAGTGTATGGTATGTCAACAATATGCAAAATTTCTTGTTAGTAGGCTTTATGGATGGTTGATACTATTGATCCTTCCATGCTCATATTCATTCTTGTACAGATAATATGACATTGTAGCAGTATGTTTAATGGACTCCACACGTTGTGTGTATCATGCTATAGGGTGTGACATTGAGGTAGCTCCTTTAATTTTTTTTTTGGTTAGTTAAAAATAGGGCCTACATGAATATAGATTTTATAAAGGTTATGTTGTTGTGTTGATCATTTTTAAAAATTAATGGCTATAAGAAATTTCAAGGACTAACATAAATCCTCACACAATTCTTTAAAGTGTACTAACTCAACGGAGGAGCAGGTATATTATAAGGAGGTTGGTGGTTCAATTCCATTGCCCACTAACATGAATTAATCAACGATTTTTTAGTATATTTTTAATTAAATTGATTTCATATTCATTTATTTCAATGGTGAGATATTCTTTTGGATTCATTGTTTCATTTTGTCTCTAGATAGTGAAAAGTGATATTTTATTATCTCTAAAAATAATCTTTTATTGTGTCTAGAGAGATAATAGACGGATTAAAGACATATTTCCTCTAATCATGAGTATTTTTTTCGGAGAGGCAAAAATGAGATTGTCTCCTAAGTGACAATAATGCTTGTGTTATCTATTGTCCTTATAGAGACATTTTTTTAAGACCACAATTTCAGACACTCGCTTAAATACAATATTTAAGACAACACAATTTTTTTTTGTCCCAAGTTAAGAAAATCTACCAAAAAGTATTCCAATTATTATCTTAAAACCCCCATTTATGTAATATTGATCCAACATGCTTTGTTTTTTAGCTTAATAATCTGCTACATCTCTACCACGCTCCCATGTGTTTGAACACCAAAATAAACATGGCATTCAAATTGGAAGGAGAGAATGAAAGTTGACAAAATGATACCTAGGGGATTGAGCTGGCTCAAACCAAAGAATTTCTGGAGTGTTGCAAGTCCCCATTAACCTTGTCACATCGAGTTGGTGCATCCAACCTGGCCACATTGAACCTATCGAGGATGGTTCACAATATACTTAAGTATTACATCTAAATCACCAACATCATTGGGAATTTTGTGAAGCTTAATGTAGTGAAAAATTTTCTTGCCTTAATTCTATTTGTGGAATAACACACTTCATGTCAAACCATTCTCTTTAAATGAAAAAATTATGTAAATTTTTTAATGTGGAAACAACTCTATAAATTGAAATGACCACCACGTAAAAGAAATGATGGAGCTCACTGGTAAATGAAAATACTAGCTTTCTGGATAAGCTCACCATCCCACTACCCTTATATAATAAAATATGAGGGAAACACACAAGATGTTATAATAAAATGAGAGGGAAAAACACAAGATGAAAGTAAGATATAAATCTCAACCATCCAATGATTATGAATCCGTTTAATAAAAAATCATCAAAATTATGTATTTGACTATAAACTTTATATTTAAAATTCTAAATTTTAAAATAATGGTATCAAAATTAAGTATTTGAGTATAAATTTTATATTTAAAATTATAAATTTTAAAATAATGGTATGAGTATTTTGGATTTTCAATTCAGTAAGTGTCTTGATGATGGATCCCTATTAGAATTGGAAAGGTCAATAAGTATAAATTGTAACCAAATGGTATCCCATTCTCAATACCCTTCCAACTCATTCAATTCAGTATCATGCTGTAGCCTAACAACCAAGTCATGTTATGTTTTCTTCCCAACCCAAAAAATGTCATAATTTTGAGTTCTAGAGAGTGAACCTACTAAATAAGCATGCTATGGATGCTAAGGTGGATCTTAATTTGGAATTTTAAAAATATTTATATAAATTTTGCATTTTAAATATTGTCTTTTCCCGAATCTTTTATGAAGTTATTGGGAGATGTACATGGACTTTTGGGAAAGTGTATTAGCTAACCAAGGTCCTTGTGCTTCATTCATACCCATATGTTTTTTGGTAGAATTTCGAACATCCATGCTTGGACCAGTAAGTATCTATGAATTAGATAGATCTAGGTGCTATTTCCAATTGATTTTATGTAATATGTTGCTTTGTTCCTCGTCATTGGTGCTTTCATGATTATTTCATTAGATTCTTGTGGTTATCTTGCGTTGGCCAGTATTTCTAGGTTATTTTGATGAAATTTGTTTGTGTCGATATTTGGTAGATTCTTTGTTCTCGGCATCATCTTTTACTTATGCAAGAGGAAGAGAGTTGATTTTAGGCATTTCCAATACCATAAACTGGAGATCTATTTTCAATTGGTGAACTAGTTTTAACTTTTCATTATTTGCATGTTGCAGGTAGTATTCTTTGTAAATTCACACTACCTTTGTAAACTCAGATACAGAGGAAAATAAATTAGATATTATGATGAATTGGTTGTAGATTAGTAACCATGAGTTGATTTCAATGAGAAATTTCATACTATGGAAATGGTGCTAACAAAATGGGATTTAGTAGTTAGAGAATGGAAATTTAATGTTGTGTTGGTTCATAAATTAAAACCTCATGTGGAAAAGTTTGTTAGAGAGAAAGGACATTAACATTCCCCATGCATTTTTAGGTCTATGATTGGGGAGATGGAGTCTTAGTATCCACAATTCAATAACATGAAGGAAATGCTAAATGTTGGAATGAGAAGCAACATTAATTGTGCTAGAGTCTTGTGTATTAAGGTCAAGTTTTATGTTATACTTAGGTCAATGGGACTCCCAAGTGCATTATAGCCTCAATGCATGGTGAGAGCTCAAGCACCACTCCTATATAAAAATACAAAAAGTAGATCTAATGTAAGTAGTCCAGAGAATAAAGTGTTTTTATATTGCTAAGGGTCAAAAACAATACACTGGATGAATGCCTTTAAAGAAGGTAAAGGAGGAAGGGAAGATGGCTCAATTTCTCCATGGTCTATCACCTAAAGAGGATAAAAAATTTCTCTCATATGGGTTATTTCTACCATCAAATGATGAAAATAAAAACTTGTAATAAAGGATTGTCTTGAAGTCTTAGAAGAGGATTTGGTTGATGGAGCTTTTCTCTATCTCAAGGGAGTGGCCTATTGGTACCTTCAAGGAGTGGAGTACTACCTATTGGAAATGAGAGCCATGTTTTGAGAGAATGGTACCTATTCAAGTGACTCTTTGGGAATATCTTAGAGTATTGGAAAGCAGAACCATGTTTTGATAGAATGGTACCTGTTCAACTGATTCATTTGGGAATATCTTAGAGAAGAGTCAAAGACGTGTTATTGAAGACATTGGAAAGGGATATCTTAGTTAATACACAACTATATTGGGAGAACCTTCATGTTTGGTATTGGGAGAATACAAATTTTATTCCAACTAAATTAGTCATGCATAACTAGTCCTTTCCAAATTTATAGTATCTTGACTTTCAATGTTTCCTATTTTGAATTTGTTCAATGTTGCACATGTTTTTAGAACAAGATGAAGGAATTTTATATTGGTAACTTACAAAGTTAAATGATGAATATAAGTAAGATTAGAGTATTAAATCATATGTTGATATGAAGTTAATGGCATAGATATGATAGAAAAGGTAAATACCTTTATGCAACTAATATAGATTTGAATAAGAATGTAGATGAAATATGCATGGCTTGAAAGGTCATCTATATTGTGGAATTTTGCTTGTATGTTCCTATCAACAACATTTGCATATAGAAAATGGTTTTATTTTGGAAATATTGTTACTTTCTCATGTGTTTTTCATGCATTTGGGCTCATATTTTATTGAGCATGAAATTACTCTAATTTTGTGGATTATATGTAGTTCTGTCACTACTTGAAGTTGGGTTGCCACATTTGCATGCATTAGCTTTCAACTAATGCGACGTAATTGAAGTATCTATAAATTCTTTGACAAAATCTTGCCAAATATTGTGGTATGTTACTATTTTGGTATAATGATCAATCAACCATAGTCATCTTTTTGAGAATTAACTCTATTTTTCACAGAAGGATCGCTGATGTTGAGGTTGGATTTTATTAATGAGACATATTCTATAATCTTGAGTGATGCAGGAGCATCTAGCTGACGAGTCATCATGACAGAAGGTTGTTTGGTCTCTGAGAAGACTGAAGAGGAAATTGCAAGCGAAATCTGTAGTCATTTCTTTTGTTGTTATTTTAATTTCGTAAAGAAACAATATTTAGGAAGGTAGAAAGTTAATTAGAGAAACTGTTACAAACAATTATTTTATTTTCATGTTAACTTTTACAGATTGTAACGTAGGGAAATAAACAGTTTTAGAACTAAAAATGAACTATCAAAATGTAACCGATAACAGTTAGGAGAAGTTGTTTCCAGGCAATCATTGAAAAAGAGTCAGAATGCATTGTAACAGGTTCGATAAAAACATCTCTAAGCAAACAAGTTACTTTTTAACATCCCACAGTTGTTTATCTATCGTTTGTTGAATTACTTGATACAGTGAAAGGACATTCTCTGGTATCTATTTTACAAGCATCTATACATATATTTTTCTACTTGTATTGATTAAATAGATCGATAAATCCACAAAGAAATTTTGCAAATATAGCCACAGACGACACTACAGAGAGGAGGCAGCATGGTTCAATAATTACTAATCAAAACAATGAAAGGAGTTCCTCGAAGTTATAAAAATTTATCTTATGTAATTTATTCATATGATATCAAATTTTAGGATATGTATTGTAATATATCCAAATTTTCACTTTGTAGATGCCTTAGATTTAACACATTCGTTGATTCAACAGTTTATGGAGGTTACTAGTTTTTTCTCCTACACTTTTAGAAAAGGAGCAAGAGTAGCTGTTAGGGAGGAAAAAATAGGGCTTCATTTTGGCCAAGATGAATCCCCTACTTGGCTTAATCATAAATGAAAGCTTATGAATATTAGGGAAACTATGTCTTATTTGGGCAGGTCTTTGGTAAATAGTTTTTCAACTATTGATTATTGGAGATGGATAATAACCCGTTTTATAAAAGAAAAATTCATAAATGAAATCTTATGAATATTGGGGGCACTATTTCTTATTTGGGAAGGTCCTTCGGTAAATAGTTTTTCAACTATTGATTATTAGAGATGGATAATATCCAGTTTTAAAAAGAAAAATTCAATCTTGTAGTAATATTATCCTACTGCCTTCCAAGAAGATTGCAATTGTTGATCAATTTCTAGCTTCCTTCCAAGAAGATTGCAATTGTTGATAAATTTCTAGCAATGGGTCACATTGGTTTTTGTATCTTTTTTCTTGTAAAGTAGCCTATAAAATGCTAGAACATGTACTCCAAAAGTTTGATTGGGAAAGCAAGGTGGGTTAAAAATGATCGATATGGTGTCTTTGTGTTTTTTTTTGTTGCACATTACCAAGTGATCAAGGGCGATTGGACATCCCCAACATTAGTAAACACATGATTTCCATTGTTCCTTTGGATTTCTGTAACATCTCTACAAAATTTCAATTTTTTTGGGATTCTCTCAAATGCTGATATACTTTGTGCCTATAAATATTTCCAATGTTATGGGATATTTATGTTAGTGTAAATTTCTTCTTAAATTTAACCTCCTTGCTACATGCTTAGAAGATATATAGAAACTCAAATTTCGATTGTATTTCACTTTCCATATATTTCACTTGCTTATTGGCTTCCACATTCCCACTTCTATTGACATTCCTTTGCACCTCTCGGTGAAATTGCCAGTTTAAAATCAATGCCTATATATGAAATTTCAAGGACTACCATAACTCTCACATAATTCTTTAAAGGGTGCTAGCTCAATGGTAGAGAACCTTCTTTATAAGCAGAAGATTAATGGTTCAATTCCAATGTGTCTTAATATGAATTAATCAATGATATTATAGTTATTTTTAATTAAATACTTTGAATATTAGCTTATTTCAATGGTTATATATTTTTCTAGATTCATTATTTTATATTGTCTCTAAATAGACAAAAGTGATGTATTATTATCTTTCAATGTAATTTTTTATTGTCTCTAGAGAGACAATACTTAGGATCAATGACATTGTCTCTTTAAAGACAATATGTCTTGAATCCCAAATATTGTCTCTAGAGAGACACAAATGAAATTGTCTTTGGAGAGACAAAAATGCTTTTGTTATATATTGTATTTATAGAGACAATATTTTAAGACAATTCGATTTGAGACACCTACTTAAAGACAATAGACAAGTTTTCTCTTGTCTCAAGTTAAGACAGTTTACCCAAAAAATTTCTTAAAACCCCCTTTTGTGTTATAGTGAGACGTAGTTGTGTTTATTTCTCTGTGAGTTGCAACCTGCATGCATTAGCCATTTAAGAAATTATCCTCGATGAAGATGGGAACATAAGTGGTTCCCAATCATCCTTTAATGGATATATTTCTCTTTCTAAAGATTATTAATGCTTCTCATTGCTCTGAGTATTGATCTCCTTTATATAATTTGTAGAGGCATGAAAGCCTAGCAGTTGTCGACGAAGCTATTGTAGCGCAGTGGAAGCATGGTCGAAAAGTGAAACTTATAGAAGGGGCAAGCATTTGAGCAATGTGTCAAAAAAAGAGAATCAAAGTGCTCAGATTAGAACTCAAAAATATTAAGGCGGAGAATCAAAATGTAGAGGAAAAATATGAAATGCCAGATATAAATCTTAACCATTCCAAAGAATATGAAGAAACCAATGCGATATTGAAGCGACTAATGCTAGATTTGATATCTTTCTCCTGTAAAAATTTTAAGCTTTGGGAACTTAAAATGGAGGAACTACTTTGTTCAATATATTTATGGGAATTTTTTCAAAAAACTTCTATAAATCCCCGAGAATCGAGATAAGACGTGCAATAACATTGGTTCTTATTATATCAACATTAGATGAAAACATTTTGTCTAGTATTTTGCATGAATTTGGTGAAGTAAAAAAGTGCAAAAGTATTTTGTGATATTCTGGAAATTAAGTACAACATGAAGTGGAGTAAAAAAGCTAAAGTGTATGAAGGTGTTGTTAAAAACTGTGATTGTGTTCAAAGCATCATAACGGGGATCAAGATTGAAAGTATGTATGTAGCTCACAATGGAGTAAAATGTGATATTAAGGGAAATCCCTATGATGCAGGTTTTAATGATGAACGTGCAACACTTTATGAACAATTCAACTTTTCAAATGAGTATTGGTTACAAATTATACATGAAATTTTTTTTTAGATGATTTATTAAGTGGAAGAGTAACTATGCTTAAAGATAAATTGGATTATAAAGATGAAACTAAATACAAATATTGTAATGTAGAAAAGAACGAAGATTTGTCAGAAGAAGAAAAGGTTGGAAAGAACCTGAACTATGATGATTTTTAAAATCTCACTAATGTTTATGAGTATACCGGTATTGGTAGTAGCCTCGAAGAAGCAACAAAAAAAGAAGAATATAACTCAATTGTAATCTCGTTTGGACAATACTTAAAAAATTCATTGATGGAAGTGGATTTGTTGAAATGAAATAGAAACATACCAGTTGTAACAAGGAGCAATATATAGTGTCCATGATCTCTAGTAAGAAGAAGAAAAATAAGTTTGGAGCAACAAGTAAAATAATTTTTTCATCGATATATTGTATCAAAGAAAGTAAAAATGAAATATTTAATTCATGTTTTTAAGCCTCGCTCAGACTTAGACCAGGAAGCAAGTTAACATAAAGGTCATGATTAAGGGGAACTGTCAAAATAATAATCACACCCATTGTTCCCATGAATGATGATTATTCTAGATTATTATTAAAAGTTAATAATCCACAAGTTTAAGTAGAAAATAAATGAGAGTTAGTAAAATCCCTATATTCTTGTAGGGGATTGATGTATAAATTAACGTAATTGGGGATTGATGTATAAATTAACCTAACTGGAATGTATTATGTAAGCTTCAATGTTCAATATTCTTCTTTGATACTCGTGAATTTGATGCTCTGATTCTTTTATGTGTGAGTTTAAATTTAACTCCGCTCTGTACCTTGATCACCATGATCAACCAAGGATGTTGATTGGAACTGCAGGTAACCCTAAGGCTTGGGGAGAGATTCCTAATGTTGTGCAGGGACCAGTAATTGATATAGTACTGGTCCCACCAAACCACCATCAATTGAGATTTTTGAAACCAATATTTAAACAAAAATAAATAACATTAATTATAAATAAGTATTAATTTATGTCGAAAATTTCCCCATACATTGACTGGTCCCACAACTATCCATAAATAGTATTTTACTACTTTAGACTGCAAACCATATTGACCCAACTAGAAAATAGCTAAAGCCATAAAGGCTTCCAAAATGGTCTATTCTAGAACTACAAAGCAGCAGTCACTCCAACCCTCGCTCATCAGAACTACAGCTCTGCATCCCAAATAAATATGCCTACCTGGACATAACAAAAGGGAATGTATGTCAGCCATAACTGCTATGTTGTTCAACAACTAAACACCCTATGTTCAATAAATGACACCCAACCCAATAACATTTAAACCCACTTTGTTCAATAAATGTCACCCAGACCCAATAACTGCAATAAATGACACCCAACTCACTCTATTTCTGACTAAAATATATCAAAGTACATGGATCAACAAATAACCAATTCCCAACCATTACATCACATCAAATTAAATCCAGACCACACATTCAAAATGAAGCCATTGCAATCCATGTGCATCCATGTCCACCAATTAAATTCATGTGCCAAAAACTATAAAAGATGTCCACCCACTGTTGAAGTTGCATCTTATGCTTTCAAACTATTCAGCAAACTTGAAGACAACATCACAAAACAGTTGCCAATATATCCAGGTTAGTTATATCAATTACAACTCATTCTTCTTATAGTTCTGTTTTCATTTATCAGATTTCTTACATGATCTGTCTGGCCATAACTGCTAGAAGGATACCTGGATGGTTTCACAAACAACCATTGAAAGTCATTGTTCTTAGAGTTCTAATTTCATTGTTTTCATTTATCAGAGTTCTTACGTGATTTGTCTGGCCATAACTGCTAAAAGGATAGTTGGATGGTTTCACAAACAACCATTGAAATTCATTGTTATTATAGTTCCGTTTTCATTGTTTTCATTTATCAGAGTTCTTATATGATCTGTCTGGCCATAACTGCTAAAAGGATACCTGGACGGTTCACAAACAAGCATTGAATAAAAAGTGGGTTATAAATACAGCTATTTAGAAACGTTAAAACCATTCCTTAAAATAAAAAAAATGAATGCCTTCAACATACTTAATTTTTTCAATTCAATTTTCTAAAACTTTTTATGACTGATAAGTCCATTCCAAGGTTGATTAGAGCTGCAAGTTGTTCCCAACATAGAATTTATGCCTAGAATGGTGGCCGTGGACTGTTATGGAGAAATTGCAATAATGAGACATTTTTGGCAATGCCAAACAACAAAAAAAATGGAAAATGATATTTGAAACAACTATCATAGAATCCTACTTGAATCCATATAAAAGTTGCTAAACTGATGACCAGGCAGGAAATTGAGATACTACAAAGTAATTTGTAATGAGAGTCTAGGAAGTAATACAATTCGATTTCCTGTAACATACATGTTGATAATTTCCTGTAATAAAGGAAAAGTATTTTTGCAGAAGTAGTAAAGCATAATTTAAAAATATTCTAATGTCTAAATGCATGCAATAATGTTACAGGTTGTTGCATCTATGGCAAAAGGAAGTTACTCTGCTCATACAAGGAGAAGTGGCAGGAGAGTGACAAGGGGTGCGCAGCTGCGATGCACATCGTCTGATGAGGACAGGACAACTGATGTCAATGCCAACAATGCAACAGGGAACATTGTTGGGGATGACCATGTGATAGCAGCTGATGTTAACAGGCCATCAGACATAGAACCACCATCAAAAATAGTCTAAGGAGCAAGCTCATCTAAAAATATCA
>APFE030669702.1:108697-208750 GCA_000404065.3 Pinus taeda | reverse complement strand
CTCAATATATTCCTAGGATAGTTTCGTTTACTTATATTTCTGTCAATAGTTTCAGCCTTCCGCCTATCACTAGTGTTATCTACAAAGCATTCACTCATCCCATTTATCTATTTCTGGGAAACTGGTCCCATTACCCGCAGTCGGAGCCACTATCCCAAACGGAAAAGGAGCTGTACTAAGGTCCAGACTGGGTGGTTTCCCCAATGTTGTTGCAGTGATTTTTGAGGCATCAACAGTACAACGATCTATAAGGATATACTGTGACAGCCAAAGTGTACTTTTATTGGAAAAGTACCCTGCTTATCATTCAAACACAAAGCACATTGATGTTTAGTATCACTTTGTGAAGGATATGGTTGAGAACAAAAAGGTGTTGCTCGTAAAGGTGGACACTTTGAAGAATGTTATAGATGCATTGGTGAAGTCGATGAGCATTGAGAATTTTTCTTGGTGTAGAGAAACAATGAGTGTTTCAAGGTTGGAACAATGACTAAGCTCTCTTGTGGCTCCCCATGGAAATAAAACAACAAGTGGGAGAATATTGGGTGTGTGTTATATTATGTCCGACACTAGCCCCACATGGGGGGGGGGGTGTGGGTAAAAGCCCCCCCTATTCATTGTGTCAAGCGCAATAGGGGGGTCACAGGGGGGTGGCAGCCCCCCCTGTCGAGGGGTTTGAAAGGGGTGATAGCCCTCCTCTATGGGGTCTCGGGAAGTGACCTAAGAAGAAAAAATGGACCTTATATTAGGTTGGCCAACCTACCTATGATTTTGTGCATGATTTTGACACATGGTTTTGGGCATGATGTTTTTGTGCCCATGGTATTTTGTAGATCCAGTCAAGGGAACTATGGTTATGTTATAATCTAGGGTTAATGGATTGGGGTTTATGGATGCTTCAACATCTATATATATGTATTGTAACATTGAAAGGAATATAATTAAAAATCAATCTAGTAGTCCTAGTTTTGGGATCCAGGGGAAAATCGTTGTGTATATATGTTTTATGTTTTATGCTCTTGCCATTGTTTGTTTTTCTATTTTTAGAACTCTTATGCAAGTAATTTTTGTACGGGTTTAAAACCTACACATGTGGTGTTGTGTGCATGATTATACATGTGGTGTTGTGTACATGATTGTACATGTGGTGGTGTGTGCATGTGGTGTTGTGTACATGTTGTACATGGGGTGTTGTGTGCAGGTGGGATGCGTACATGTGGTTTTGTGTACAGGATGTACAGGTAGCACTATGTACATGTGGTGTTGTGTCCACGTCATACACATTATGTTGTGCACATGCGGTATTGTGTTATTGTGTTATGAGGATTGTGTAGCTGTTTTATCGTGAGATGTGTATTCGTTTTGTTGTACCCTTTGAACGTATATGTATTGTGTTGTGTCATATGCTAGGTGTAGGTGTATGTATTGAGTTTTGTTGTACATTGGGTGTAGATTTATGTATTTTATTGTGTTGTACACTGAGTGTAGGTGTATGTGTTGTGATCTATACTTTGTGTATGTGTACGTGATTGAAGAGGAGAGAAGGCACTAGGTGCTTTCCAGGTATGGTAACCAATCCAGTGTGTGTATGGAAAGAACATGGAAAAAGGTAGAAGCAAGGGACTGTTAAAGGATAAGTATTAGTATTTTATTTCAGTTTTATTATGCATGTTATTTATGACTCTGATTTATGATGGTTACATGTAATCTATGATTTTGGTTTATGATTATTGCATGCGATTCATGATTTTGATTTATGATGGTTGTGCTTTGAGCTAACTAGATGTGATATGTTTATAGATGATGATTTGATCAAATAGCTAGTTTGGCATGTTGTGACAAGAAGAAAACAGAATTTCAGGTGTACTTTATTGATGGGCCACAAATGAGATATGGTGTGAATTTATTTCAATTTGTTTTGAGTCTAATGGAAATTATGTGCTTGGTACAAGAAAGCATGGAAAATGTCCGAGCTGGGTGGTTGAAGCTGATTACAAGAATTAGAAGCATCAATAAAAGGATTTGGAACAAGTAGCAAAATGTTGGGAAAGCACCTCAGGAACAGGGCTATTGTGGGATACTAGTACCCAATAGTGTCCATTAATTTCCATGAGCATGCTATGAACGGTATGATGGTTTTGATGTAGGGATATGCCTCTGATTTTGGACCTTCTGATACAAGGAAACCTTTCCAAGGGAGGGGTCACTCAAGGGACTACGTAGCAGAGAAGGGGATTCCTATGAAACTTGTTAGGTGTGTGACTGCATAGAATGGGGTGACCAGATTTCCCAAGGGACTCTGTAGTAGTGAAGGGAAGGTCAAATATGGATTTGTTTTGGTCATTAATACTTCCAAATGGAATAAGATGCAGATGGGGAGTGTTCCCTAGAATAATAAGTTGGTAACTGTTAACTGAGAGGACAAGTGGCACAAGATTATAGCGCTAGACATTGGATGCAAACATTGATCTTGGAAATGGATTCTAAACTTCCTAGAAGGAGGTGAATCCTGGTACTACTTTTGACGGGGGAGGTGTGAGCCTCTGGATTCCCTTGTTGATTGATATGGGCATCATATCCTTTTATTTGTTGGTTGAGAAAATGTGCATATGTATATATGTGTATATTATTGTAAATAATGTATTGATTTGGATTTATAAAGTTTCATAGATAGTATGATTATTTGTTGGTTGAAGAAAACGTGCTTAAGTATGTATGTGGTTTTTATTGTAAATATCGTAATCAGTTGTGTTATAAATCTCCAATAAACGATATGATTATCATGTTTTCAGTAGTGTTCATTATAAATACTGCAACGAGATGTGTTATAAAGCTCCATGGGAAGTATGTCCTATATTTCAGCAGGCTTGCTAGTTATAGGTGTCATTGAAAAATGAGGACGGTGTTCCCCCAAGAGGGAGTGTTCTGTAACAACCCTAGTTAAAAATTCATGTTAAAAAATATAAGACAAGGGTCATGGGATACATATTCAAGATGAATGGTGGGAAAAACATCCTAAGGGTTGTTCATTTGGTTTATTATGGCTAAGGAAATTGGCAAAGGCAATGGAAAAGGATTTGGAAAGGCAAGAGACATTATTCCCCATTTATTTATGAAAATAATGGAAATTAGGAAAAAAGGAAGGTGAAAAAGGTCACAGGTTGCATGTGAGGAGGAAAATGAAGGAAAAATAATGGAAATTGAAGGAAATAGATGCCTCAATGATAAAAAGGCTTCTAAGGATCAGTTCATGGCTTTTGTCAATGTTAGATTTTTTTAGTTTAGTTTTGGAGCTCTCATTTGCTACTCTCTCTCTCTCTCTCAAACTCTTGGACACTTAGAGTTTTCTTGGAGCAATCTTTAAGGAGAGTGGAATACTTGGGATTCGGAGAAAGAAAGAAAAGGAAGAGCAAGAAAGTGCAAGAGGACATCGAGATCAGTAACTACAACAAGTTTTCCTTGCAAGAACTGAGTTGCATGTATGATTTCCTTGCTAGTTTTCGCATGCATGGTCCATGCATGTGGTTATTTTTTTATGATATATCATTGGCATGGAGGATTTCCTCGATTGAAAATGGTTTTTCCTGGCATTTCCATTTCCACGGTGTTGTGGGTTTTCCATTTTATTTTCTGATTGGTGCTACTATTCCTCATGGATGTGGGTTGACTTACTAGTTCCTGGAGCCTTGGTTGGAAAAATGCTCTAGAAGCCTTGTAAGAGCTTGGTTTGAGTTACCAATCCTGGAATCTTTGGTTGGAAAAATGATCTGGAGCCGTTGGTGGGTTGAGTTACCTTTCCTGGAATATTTTTTTAGACAAAAACTCTGGAGTCCAACAACAGTTGTGGGTTGAGTTATTAGTCCTATAAGTTCTTAAATGCTCTGGAGCCCTGGTCAACATGGGTAGATATCGATCTAGTGATGGTTAGAGATTTCCGGCCATGAGGTGGAATCATTAGTTGAGGGTTGAGGTGGTTTGGCCTCTGGAAGCCTTGCTTTGATTTTGTTTGATTTGTTTCATGATATCCCACATTCATGCTTGGAATATGGCATGGGGGTGATTAACTGAAAGAGAGATTTGGTTCAGCACACTCTACAATTAGGTTGTACATGGAAGTACCTAACTTGGTTGGATTTGCATATGATAATAAAAGCTTCCTTTCCTTTGGTATTTTATGATTATATGTGCTTGATATTATATGGCTTTGATGGTCGTTTCCCCATTGATATATTTTGGTTATTTTCTGGTTATAAGTATGTTTTATGACAGTGATGATATATGGATCTCATTGTGTTTTGGTTAGTATATGAAATTTTAGTGAATGAATGACCTAATAGATAACAATGCAACTATTTTGAGGAGATGCCAATCCTCTTTGATGATTCTCAAATAAGTATGAGACCCCTATGCAGATTTATTGTTGTTGCAAGTAGATTACATGTTTGTGATATGTTTGACGAAATTCCTGTCATGGCTAGTAGGGGTCAGATCAAGTCCTTGTTCAAGTGTTTTCATTAGTATCCTTGTTTTTATGGTATGTGTTATTTATAGAAGATTCAGTAAGTTCTAGGAAATGGCCTAAGTCTTGGCCCTAAAAACATGGAACAAACTTCTTGGTCACTGGCACAGAACTGCTTGAAACGACCACATTTGTATGGATTCCTTGTTGTGGGAACGACTGGAGGGTCCCAATCACATGCATGCCTTTTCATGGGAGAAACTGAGGCTCTAGGGTAGTGAAAGGGAAAATTATCTTAGGGGTTGGGAACCTGAAGGGGTTGTTTGGCTCTTGAAAGTTCTATAGCTTCTCAAGAAGGTCAATTTCATCTTGGCATATCAATTTCACTTCCTTAATTGTACCTTGGGAGTTGAATCATATCATAGTAATTCTTCATCACATGTTTACCCTAGTGGACCAGTTAGCTTGGGTAAATGTCGGAGGAGGGTGTTACATCAAATTTTTTGATCTAACTGAGTGACAAGATCCATGTCACACTAGTTAAATACCTCCAAGTTGTCCTGCTAGTGTGGAAAATGGATTTATTCAATTTGACTAAGGCTAAATTCAAATTGATCCTTTCTTGGTACACTTTCTAAAAATCCCTCTTAGTAATAAAGGGATTTCGCACCACCCCTATCCAGCACATGGGGAATGTACTATAGCACTACCTCTCACTGTTGTTTTTGCTAATGCAACAAATACAATTGAGAAGCATCAAAAGAAAAGCATTGAATAATTGTGTCTCTGTAATTATCTATAGGGAAGACTGCACTAATGTTGATTCTGCACTATGCCTCCCACACTGCTATCAACACTCCTCTATGCTCCTCCTCACCTCACTGTACCAACTGACACTAATCCATATGCTAATGAACACCGTGGGCCCTTGCAATAAGGGTAATGATCCATGAGGAAAGTATATTGTAACTTCTCACTTATGGATCCTGCCCAACACTTTACAACTCTAGGGTTAAGGCTTAAAATTCCCCTCCTCACTCTTGAAGGTATAGCTTCATGCATGGTAAAATATACCTCTATTTTGTAGATTTTTTTTACTCTAACTCCAATCTACTTCACTTGCCTGGTATCTACACGTTTTAGAAAGGCTTTCCCCTTACTAAAAGTAACATCATAGCCTCTATCCTCCAATACTACTAAAAATATTAAGTTTTTCTTCAACACAGGTACAAACATAAGATCTTTGAGGAAAACATGGGAGCTAACTCCCTCTTAAAGGTTACAGTACCAAATCATGTACCATTGTGCCTCCCATCATCCCCAAGTCTATATGAATCTAGAGATCTTTGTCCTCCAGGCTATTGAAAAATTCCTTGTTTCCTCACATATGGTAAGAGGCTCCATAATCTAGGAACCAATCACTCCCT
This sequence comes from Pinus taeda, assembly GCA_000404065.3. Taxonomy (NCBI): domain Eukaryota; kingdom Viridiplantae; phylum Streptophyta; class Pinopsida; order Pinales; family Pinaceae; genus Pinus; species Pinus taeda. The sequence goes on along the minus strand of APFE030669702.1, from coordinate 202,864 downwards.
CTTACTGTGCTTGGAAAGAAACCAAGTGTCAAATCTAGATTGAATTGTGATGCAAGAGCATCTCCTCTTGCTACTGCTGGAGGAAGTGTCCATACCCATGGAAGTGAAAGTACTGAGGTAATTTTTGTTGCCATAGTTCTTGACGGATTCTACCTCACCTTTGGCCTTCTTTCCTTTGGAATTCTTTTCTTTTCCAACTAGAGCACATTCTTCTTCCTTACCATAGCTAGATGTGACACCATCTCAAGTGTTTCTTCTAATCTCCTCCTACACCAAATCAAACCAAAGTCTCTCCTAATTTTGAAACTCATCCCTTCCATTAACTGAATTTTAATAGCTATGCCAGGAATTCAAAAGAAAAAGGAGTTCTAAACTCACAACCTAAGATGGTGGCACAATCTCTCGTACTCCTCCACATTCATCTTTGACCCGAGTGAATCTTGATAGGTAGTCAACAATGTATTCTTTTTTCTACATTATAAAATTCCTGAGCTTATCTTTCAATGCCAATTTCCTAGCATCACTGCTACTTTCAAATAATTTTGTGAGGATTTTCCACATTGCATAAGCAGTCTGCTTTCCATGAAAACTAGAAACCACATGATCTTTGACACCCTCCATGATAACCTCCTTTTTTTTGCATTTTCTTTCTTCCATTGTGCTTGTTGTTGTGGATTTGATGTTGTTTGTTTTAAAATATCAATTTGTGTGTACTCCAATACTCCATTGTCATCCAACACAACTTCAATTCTATATTTCCAATCTATAAAACTTGAAGTGCCCTCTAATGCATACTCAAGACTCAATCCATAAAAGGACATTGTTCATGCACTACAGAAAATTTACTCCAAAAACTTTGCAATTTGAAATTTCTCTGGGGGAAGACCAACAAGTTGGTTTCTATGTAGTTTTCAAGGGCTCTCATACCATGTAAAAATTTGATATCAATTGCAACTTCTCAATATTTCAAACTAAAATAAAAAGAGGCACAATTCAACTCTACAATTACGGAGAATGGAAATCACAATTTAGAGACACCTGCATACACATGAAACAAGCAAAACCACAAGTACACAGTGATTTCTAGTTGAACAGGACTCGAAAAAAACCCTCAAGCCTTTTTACATTAATCAGTTGAATAGATAAACTATTACAATTGCATGCTCTAGCTTTGAGCACCACCTACAAAGGTAAAATTGTTCTCCCTACTAAATGAGAAATTTTTTCCAACACTTAACCACTTTATGCCTCCTCTAGCCTCCTATTTCCTTTCAAAATTTTGATAAAATTTGATCTCCTAAAAAATAGGGAAGTCCCTATTTCCTTATGCAATTCCCAAGGAATCTATCTCCTGACTGCATGCAACAACTGTACACTCAACTAGTATACACTTAATGTTACACAAGCCTTTATCTCCTCCACTCCAATTGAGAAATTTGAATTCCATGCATGTCTAGGATATTTTGGGTTCATTGATCAGTTAACTGAAATATATTTGAGTTACAAAACTATCTCACTACTTAATTGACCTTCATCTAACCCTATTAATTGTTAGAGCTAAGTTAACTGAGTACAACTGAAAATAGTTGAACTAGATTACTAAAAACTAGCAATCAACAAATGCATGACTAAACTCCAATCCCACTAACTTGAATTTTTTTATCTAACTGAGTGAAAAGAGACATGTCACACTAGTTAACTGCCTCCAAGTTGTCATGCTTATGTGGAAATTTGATTTACTCAATTTGACTAAGGCTAAAGTCAAATTGAGCCTTTCTTGCTACACTCTCTAACATTCCCTCTTAACAAGAAAGGGATTTTACACCACCCCTATCCAACACCTTTGGAATGTACTATAAAATTGTCTCTCACTATTGTTGTTGCTACTACAATAACTACAACTAAGAATCATAAAAAAGAAACACTAAATCAATTGTGTCTTTACAACTATCTACTAGGAGGACTACACTAATGTTGATTTTGGTGTTCCTCTTGATCTAATATCAAAACTCCTCTATGCTCGTCCACATCTTACTAAACCAAATGACACTAATCATTCTAATACTGAATATTATGGGCCCCTGTAGCAAGGGTAATGATCCATGAGGAAAGTATACTGCAACTACTCTTCTACGGATCCTGCCCAACTGTTTGCAACTCTGGGGGTCAAGGCTCGAAGTCACCCCACCTCACTCGTGTATATATAACTACATGCATGGAAAAATCTACCTCTGCCTCCAATCTGCTTCACTTTCCTAGTAGCTACATGCTTCAAAAAGGATTTCCCCTTACTAAAAATAACAACATAGCCTCTATCATCCAATACTGCTACAAAGATCAACTTCTTCTTTAGCCTAGGTACAAACATAACATCTTTGAGGTGAATATGGGAGCTTGAATCCCTCTTAAAGGTTACAATACCAATTCATGTATAACTATACCTCCCATCATCCCCAAGTTATATATGCATCTGGAGATCCTTCTCCACTAGGCTACTAAAAAATTCCTTGTTTCTAGTCATATGGTAAGAGGCACCGGAATCTAGGTACCAGGAACTCCCTCTTACTATGCTTTCCAAGAAAGCAGGGAGGGTGAAATCTAGATTGAATTGGGATGCGATATAATCTCATCCTGCTCCTGTTGCAGGCTACTTATCACTTTTCCTATATGGACACTTAGTTGCATAGTGTCCATACTCATGGTAGTGAAAGCATTTAATCTTACTGAGGTATTTCTTCTTGCCATGCTTCTAGCTGGATTCTACCTTACCTTTGACCTTCTTTCCTTTAGCATTATTTCCTTTTCCACAAGAGCATAGTATTTTCCTCATCACATCTAGATGTGACACCATATCTAGTGTTTCTTCTAATCTCCTCTTGCACTGGATCAAACCAAAGTATCTCCCAATTTGGAATATTGTCTCTTCCATTAACTAAATCCTAATAGTTGTGTCAAGACTTCGGAATACCAAGGAGTTCTAAGCTCACAATCTCATATGGTGGCACAGTCTCTTCTACTACTCCATGTTCACCTTTGACCTGATTGAATATGGATAGGTACTCAACAATGGTTTCATTTTTTTGCATTCGAATATTCTTGAGCTTATCTTTCAATGAAAATTTCCTAGCATCATTATTGGTTTCAAATAATTATATAAGGGTTTTCCACAATGCATAAGTAGTATGATTTCAAAGCAAAGTTGAAACCACATTATCTTTGACACCCTCCACGATAATCCTCCTAGATTTTGCAATATCTTTCTTCCATTGTGCTAGCTATTTTGCATCTAATGCTAATGATTTTGGAATATCAATTTGTGTGTACTCCAATACTCCATTTTAATCCAACACAATATTCCATTCTTTCTTTCCAAGTTATGAAATTTGAAGTTACCTCCAATGCATACTCAAGCCTCAATCCATATTAGAAGGACATCGCTCATGCATAGAAGAAATTTTTCTCCACAAACTCTGCAATCCAAAATTTCTCTCAGAGAAGATCAAGAATTTGGTTTCTATGTAGTTTTGAAGGGCTCTAATACCATATAGAAATTTGGTATAAATTGCAACTGCTCAAGATTTCAAACTAAGAAAACAAGAAACACAATTCTACTCTACAATTCTACAGAATGAAAATCACAGTTTAGAGACCCATGCATAGACATGCAACAAGAAAAACAACAAGTACACAATTATTTCTAGGGGAAATCAACTGGGAAAACCCCCCAAGCCTTTTTTCATTAATAAGTTGAACAGAGAAATTATTAAAATTGCACGCTCCAGCTCTTAGCACCACCTGCAAAGGTAAAATTGTTCTCCCTACTAAATGAGAACTTCTAGGCAACACTTAGCCACTTTATGCCTCCTCTAGCCTCCTATTTCCTAACACAAATATGAGAAAATTCAAGCTCCTAAATGATAGGGAAGTCCCTATTTCCTTGCAGAATTCCCAAGGAAATGATCTCCTGACTGTATGCAACAACTATACACTCAACTAGTATACACTTAATGTTACACTATCCTTTGTGTCCTCCACTACAACTGAGTAATTCAAATTGCAATCATGTCTGGGATATTTTGGGTTGATTGATTAGTTAACTAATAGATCTCTAAGTTAGACTATTGTCTCACTTCTTAACTGACCTTCAATTGACCCTATTAATGGTTAGAGGTCAGTTAACTTAGTACAACTCAAAATAACTAAACTAGATTGCTAAAATTTAGCAATCAACTCATGCATGATTGAACTACAATCCCACTAACTCGAATTTGTATATCTAACTGAGTGAATAGACAACAACCTGTCAAACTAGTTAACTACCTCCAAGTTGTCCTGCTGGTGTAGAAAATCAGTTTACTCAATTTGACTAAGGATAAAGTCAAATTGAGCCTTTCTTGGTAAACTTTCTAACATTCCCTCTTAGCAAGAAATGGATTTTTCACCATCCCTATACAAAACCTATGGAATGTACTATAGCACTATCTCTCATTTTTGGTGTTGCTACTACAACAACTGCAATTGATAAGTGTAAAAAAAAATTATTGAATCAATTGTGTCTTTGCAATTTCCTATAGGGAAGACTGCATTGATGTTGATTCTGCATTGTCTACACTACTATCAACACTCTACTATGCTCCTCCGCATCTGACTGCACCAACTAACACTACTCGTTTTTCTACTAAACACTTTGGCCCTTGTAGCAAGGGTAATTATCCATGAGGAAAGTATATTGTAACTTCTCTCTTCTATATGCTACCCAAATCTTTCCCACTTTGGGTTAAGGTTTGACATCTCCCCCTCACTCCTCGAGGGATAGCTACATGCATGGAAAAATATACTTCTAGCTTGTAGATATTTTTTACTCTAACTCTAGTCTACTTCACTTTCCTGGTAGCTACATATTTAATAAAGGCTTCCCCTTACTGAAAATAGCATCGTAGCCTCTATCCTCCAATACTGCTATGGAGATGAAGTTCTTCTTTAGACCAGGTACAAACATAACATATTTGAGGAAAACATGTGAGTCTAACTGCCTCTTAAAGGTTACAATACCAATTCTTATAGCATTATACCTCCCATCATCCCCAAGTTCTATATGCATCTTGAGATCCTTCTCCTCCAGGCTACTGAAAAATTCTTTGTTTCCTGTCATATGGTAAGAGGCACCATAATCTAGGTACCAATCACTCCCTCTTACTGTGCTTGACAAGCAAGAAAGGAGGGTGAAATCTAGCTCAAATTGTGATGTGAGAGCATCTCCTCTTGCTCTTGTTGCAGGCACTATCCATACCCATGGCAGTGAAAGCATTTAATCTTACTAAGGTCTTTCTTCTTTCCATGGTTTTAGAGGGATTCTTCCTCGCGTTTGGCCTTCTTTCCTTTGGTATTCTTTCTTTTCCCAACTAGAGCATAATCTTCTTCCTCATCAGATCTGGATGTGACACCATCTCTAGTGTTTCTTCTAATCTCCTCTGGCACCAAATCAGACCAAAGTCTCTCCCGATTTGGAAAATTGTCTCTTCCATTAACTGAATCCTGATAGTTATGCCAAGAATTTGGAAGACAAAGGAGTGCTAATCTCACAAGCTCATATGGTGGCACAATCTCTCCTACTCCTCCACATGACACATTACTTGAGTGTCTTTAAATTTCCATATTTTCAGTGGTTTTGACAACATTGATGCACTCAAAATGGGAAAACAACAAGGGAAGAGAAGAATTGGTATAAATAAAATGGTCCAATGTTCATTTTATAAATAAAATGTGACATTTTTTTATCTTTTTTAACTTTTAAAGTATTTCACATTAATTGTAAAATCATAGTGCCATGAACATGGAAAACTTAGTGAGTTACAATAAAGGTTGATCTCATAGCTAGACGAAAATTGTCAAGTGTGCAACACATCACATCTTTTAAAAAATTGCCAAGGTGCAAAGACGAAGACTTGTTGTGAGGCTTCCAATCTTGGATATTATAATATTTTTCTATTGAAAATATTTTTCATCCAATATATCATTCTCTTGAAATGTTTTACGCAATATGATGTATTTCAAGGGAAAGAATTTTCTATTGTGATGCATCACAAGGAACAAAAACTTCAAGAGATGTGACACATCAAGACTTCCAAAAATTTTCAAGTCTTTATATATTGTGGTGAAAACAAATATCCATGCAACACAAAATATCACACCTAATACAAAATTTGATGTGATATATCACTATAGAAGGAAGTTTTAGTGTAGTGTCAAAAAAGAACGTTTCTCAAGTTTTGAAGGCTATATAAAGAAAACAAATTATAAATGTTAATGGAAGAGATAGAAGCACTTTTTAAAGTTTAGTGAGGTTTCATAAGAGTTTATAAGACTCATTTCATGAAAATATTTGAAGTTAAATTCGATAATCCAAGTATATGAAAGCTCAAAATTTTGAAAAATGAGGGTTTCCGATCCATTTTTTCCTTCATCATATGGCGAAGACAAATGCAATATAGGGAGGTTTTTTCTTTCTGAACACTACCCCAAAAGTAGTAATGGATAGCATGTTATTTATGAAATGAAATGAAATGAAAAGAAGCCACTAAATGTGGCCTCTAAAGAATAAGAGTTTTGAAAAAATATCATGATATTGCTAACTATTTACGATGATAATGATTTTTAAATTTGATTTCCAACATATACTTTAACTCAATACAATTTATTAAAACATCTCAGTAACATATAATAATTTCCATATCCACCTCTATATTAAGTTTATTCGACCATGAAATTATAACAACAATAATAAACCATCACACAAAATATCAAATATTTAAAAGGAAAGTATATACATATTGCATGTCCATAACTACTCTAAATCATCTTTAGTTATTCTAATTAGTGTTTTACCAAGCTTACCATGTATATTTTAAGAGAATCCAAAACATTAATACAATTAATTTCAAGAAATTCAAACTTATGTTCATGCAAACATAAATACCTCATATAATTATATTAAATCTACTTAAATAAGTCTCCACACATAAATTTAAATCCTAAACTCAAAATTGTATAACCACCCTAATATATATTTCTTAGTTTACTCAAAAAAAAATTAAATAATTTATAGGAAAACACATACATAAAACAAAATAAAATTTAATAACCATTAAAATGTCACACCAATATAATATAATAATTTTCATATCCATCTCTCTATACTAAGTTTATTCAACCATGAAATAATAAAAACAATAATAAACAACCACATAAAATATTATATATTTAAAAGAAAGGTATATACATATTTTCATATCCATAACCACTCTAAATTGACATTAATTATTTTTCTCAGCATTGTACCAAATTTACCATATACATCCTAAGTGAATCCAACAACATAATATAATTTACTTTGAAAAATTCAAACTTATAGTCGTAAAAATATAAATGCCCCTTATAACTACATCACATCTACTTAAATAAATCTTCATACCTAAACCCAAATCTTAAACTCAAATAGTTGTAACTACCTTAATTATCTTTCCCATTTTACCTAAGAAATTAACTAATTTTCCTTCTCAACTTTGGTCATTGAGCATAAAACACACTGAATAAAGGAAAATTCCATAAAATAATTTTCAACTTTCATATCTGACTATTATTATACCTGATGAGGTAGGTTTTCAACTTTCATATATAATTATTACTATACCTGCTGGGTAGGTATATAGCGATCATTATGTGGTTGACGGCATATTGATTGCATTGAGTTGTTTTTTATATCAGTCATTTAACAAAAGTTTTCCATGTGACTAAGCAATTTAGGAATGATTGTAAAGTTTAACCAAAGTTTCCTTGTTGTATGATTGGGCAAGAAAATGGACTTCTTATTGCAGCTTCACTTTAATTATCCTGAGTAATGTATTAGTTTTATAACATTATCCTAAGTTCTAGCTAACATCTAGGAAAATTTTACAACATTATTCTAAGTTTTATATCTTTAGGACTGATGCAAGCCTTGAAGTATCCTATCCTATCTTATTTTATTTTGACGCCAGTTGAATGGTGTCGTGCAACCCAATCTTGGAATGTTATACATATGTCAGGCTTCAACCCCTACTCAACTGTTATTGAAATGTTGGCCATTTTTCAGGTTTCCCACAACTACTAGAACAAGCTCTAATTATTTGCTCTATCTTCACTTTTGGTCTCGGGCTCTGGTTCTCGATCTTCAAGTGCACTCCCTTATTTCTTTATTATTTGGGGATAGACGTAGCAAATTCTTCCATGACAGGAATTTCTAAGTACTATATCCTCATTGTCGAATGCAGTGAAGCAGTGTTTCCAATGCAATATCCCTTTTTCCCTTTCACCCTGTACATTGAAAAATTGAAGCTTTCCCTTTTTCCCTTCCACTTTCCCTTCTTCCCTTTCACCCTGTACATTAATAACTTTCATCATGTAATCTCTTAGGTCAGGAGGTAACTACTCAAACTAAATTGTGATTTTTGATTACGGTTGATCATATATATATATATATATATATAGAGGGAGAGACTCTTGGGCTTCATCTCCCAGTGTCTCTTCATATTCCAACTCTCCTTATTTTCTATTTACATTATTTTACAAATATTTAACCAATACCAAGGATTCGTTGTCAACATTCCCCCCCTTAATCTGAAGGGATGTTGGTGAGTCCAACCATTGTTCTGAATATTTTGAACATTTCTCTTCCAAGCACTTTGGTGAAGATGTTTGCAATCTGCTCAGTTGTGGAAAAATGGCATAGATGGATTGTCTTGGCCTCAGCGTGATGTCGAATCATATGGTATTTTGTATTTATGTTCTTCTTTTGATCAAGGAACTTTGGGTTTTTGGCCAACTTTATTGTGGGAGTGTTATCAATCGTGAGCATAGTTGAATGCACTTGTTTCACCTGCAAATCTTTTAGAATTTTCCTGAGCCAAACAATTTCTTCAGTTGCTACCACATATTCTACCTCTATTGTGGAATCTGTTGGAATTGATTGTTTGTGTAACCTGCAGGAGACAACTCTTGATCCAAGACTCATAGCATAACCTGAACTAGATACCCCAATTTCTTTATATCCATCAAAGTATGATTCAGAGTATCCAATCAAGATAAATTCATCCACCTGTGTATGCTTAATTCCAAAGTCTTGAGTTCCCTTCAAGTACTTTAGAACTCTTTTTACAGTAGACCAATGCCCCTCACAAGGATTTTGCATAAACCTGGAGAGGATTCCAATATAGAATTAAATGTATGGTCTGGTAGTAGTCAGGTAGTTGAGACTTCCTACAGGTTGTCTATACTTTGTTGCATCCTCAAATTATTTTCCTTCAGTGGACATGAGCTTTAAGTTCTGTTCCATTGAAGTAATCAAAGGATTTTACTCAACCAAGCCAAACTTCTTCAGAAAATATCCAATGTACTTATTTTGAGAGAGGAATATAAACTTTGGATGTTGAGTTACTTCAATACCAAAATAGTAGTGAACATACCCCAAGTCTATCATTTCAAAACCTTTCCTCAATTCCTTCTTTATGGATGCAATATAGCTCTCATTGTTCCCTATCATCAAAAGATCATCTACATACATCACAAGATATACAATTGTTTTTCCAACTTTGTTGAAAAACAAAGTTGTGTCACCAAGATCATAATGTTTGAAGTTGAGTTTAAGAATATGCTCAGTTAACTTCTTGTACCAGGCTCGCGGTGCTTGCTTGAGGCCATACAAGGATTTTACAAGCTTGCATACTTTATATTCCTGACCCTTCACAACAAATCCTTCTGGTTGGGACATAAAACCATTCTCTTTCAGATATCCATTCAAGAAATTAGTTTTCACATCTATTTGATGGACTTTCCAACCGTTCTAATATGCTAAGGAAAAGAGTGTCTAGATGGTAGCCCATTTTGATGCGTGGGCAAAAGTCTTTTCATAGTCGACCCCTTTCTTTTGTGAAAAACAATTTTCCGCAAGCCTGGATTTGTGCTTGTCAAGTGAGCCATCATCTTTATACTTGTTATCATAGACCCACTTGCAGCCTATTGGTTTGGTTCCTAATGGATGATCAACCAGCTTCCAAGTTCCATTCTTTGTCAAGGCATCATACTCTTTCTACATCGATTCTTTCCATTCATCATGAGAATAGGCTTCTTTGAAAGAAGTTGGTTCAAAATCTATAGAAAAATTCAATTCACAATCATAAGAAACATCCATATCGATAGGTGAATCCGAATCGTCTACATCACCTCCATTTTGCCTGGTTGAGTTTATTGTTCCTGTCTTTTCCAACCTCATCAAGATGAACACTTTCAAGTGTCTTTGTTGGCCATTTTGGAGTACCTTTATGAGATTTCCCAGGCTGCTTAATTGACTAAGTTGGGGCTGAATCAAGATTGAGTCTCCCAATTCTATCAATCACATCACGCAAAGTGTCATCAGTGACTGGAGCTTCATTTGGGGGAGAGAGTGCTTCAAAAGAAGATTCCACATATTAATATTGTATAGGCATCCCCCCTTGAAGATGTGGAATATCACTATCAAATTCTTGAAAAGACTTTCCATGTCTGAATCTATCGAGGAAATCAAGTTGTCACTCAACAATATTGTCAAACTTGGAAGATTTAAGAAATATCACATCTCTAGATACTACAAACTTCTTATTAACTTCATCATAGAGACAATATGCTTTGGAGGTATTTGAATACCCCAATAAGATACACTTATGACTGCTTGCATCAAGTTTGTTTCTTTGTTCCTTAGATATCAAGGCATAACAGGTGGAACCAAACACCTAAGACGCTTTACCAAAGAAGTGTGGGCATACCAAATTTCATAAGGAGTCTTGTTTCTAATAACATTAGATGGACACCTATTCTTTACATACACAACACATAGAACTCCATCAGCCCAAAACATCAATTTTACGTTCTTGAAAAACATCATGGAACGTACCATATTTAAGATTGTCTTGTTCATTCTTTCAGATACTCCATTCTGTTGGGGATTATAAGGCACAATTGTTTGATGTTTGATCCCATGCTGGTGAAGATAGTTTTCAAATTCATTTGAAGTGTATTATTTTCCATTATCAGTGTGAATAGAGCCAATATGAGATTGTGCATCATTTTCAATCCCTGCATGAAAGTTCTTGAGTGTTTGAAAACCATCAGATTTGTTCTTACAAAAAAAAACCCAACACATTTTCATGTAGTCATTAATAAATGGAATCATATATTTATTTCCATTTGTAGAAGGAACATGCATTGAGACACATAAGTCTGAATGAATAAGTTCAAGTTTTCTAGGTGCTCTAGAATGTGAATCATGAAAATGCTTTTTGTTGTGCTTTCCTAAGATACAAGCATCACATTGCTAAAGTTTCCTAGGAATTGTAGGCAAAACAGTAACACCACTTTTCTTCAACATAAAAAGGTTGTCATAATTCAAGTTTCCAAATATAGCATTTCATAAAAGACAATGGAAATGTACTTTCATCATAATGAGAAATGTATGAATTTTTTTTTGCATAAGAAAAGATACCTTGCAACTCCAAAAGTCTTTCTTCTTCTATCCCCATCATGACAAGTGAGCGATCTGATGCTTTTTTGACCTCATCCTTGTCATCAAACATATGAACGGAGTGTCCTTGTTAGTGGATGTAGACCAAATACAACACATTTATCCTCAGCTCTGGGGAATATAAAACATCATGCAGAAGAAAGTCTGGAAAACCACATAGTTTGAGTTTGATTGTGCCAAGACCTGATGACTTCAGTTTTAACTTGCCTACAAAGTATATTGCTCCATCAACATTGTCAGTAAGTTCTTCAAAAAAATATCTTCTAAAATTCATGTGGCAAGTTGTCTCTGAGTCAAGAAACTAATCATTTTTCCAAGAACCAAGTGAAGCATTAAATAAGTCTTCAGTTACTCGAATATTACAATGTGCGACAACATAGTGAGCAGATTCGGGTGCTTTACATTTCCCTTTGTCATTGGTTTTACCTTTGGCTTCGTTTCTTCCGTGCTCAATTTTGTCCCAAGGCAACTTACATGTGGATTCATCATGTCCATCTCTATTGCAACGTATGCAATGAATATTATACTTTTCTCCTTGGAACTGCCTACTCCCTCTGCCTCTAAAATTCCCTCTTCATGTTCCTCTTCAGCTACCTCTTCCTTCAGAAGAACCTTGTGCATTATTCTTCTCTTTATGTGAAAGACACAACTTCTTCAGAAGAATGAGGAGTTGTTTTCTTCACAAAAGCCTTCTCTCTCTCAACAAACTTCTTCTCAAGGGAGTCAAAGGTAATCTCCTTGAGGTTTCCACTTGCTTGTAAGGATTCAAAATAATTTGAATAAGTGGAATATAGTTCATTGACATAAGCTATGAGATGAATGTCTATTTGAACACCAGTGGTTTTGATATCATGCATAATAAATCTTACTTATGATGCTAAAGAAAGAGTATCATCATTTTTTCAATTCAAGAGTGAACAATTTAATCATCAGTTGGACAACTTCAAGTTCATAATATGAGTCATAGAGTTCTTTCAACTTCTGTAAGGCTCCAAAAGCATTTAAAAATCGTGAAATATGAAAACTCACCTCTTCATTTACAGATGTTGCAATCAAGACATAGGCCTTGTTGTTCTTGTTTTCCCAAATATAAATCTCCTTATTTGAGATGGAATTTGCAGGTTCATTATCTCCTTCTCCTTCCCCTAAGCAAACTCCTTTCCACAACTCATTGAAAATTAGAGTGTTTTATCTTCCTTGACCATTCAAAATAGTTTACTTTTCCTGAGATAACTATCACAATAATAGATATCAATGAATACATTTTAAAATATATATTGTGTAAAATGTATTAGGATTCCAATCTAAAAAATTTGCACTTGTAGTGGTTATGTAAAAAGAATTCAATCTTCTATATAAGAAAGGTATATTTGGGGAGGGAGTATATAGAAATGGTTAAATGAAATGGCAGAGTTATATGGAAGTAGCGTTATATATGGAGGCAATGAAGGGGTGGATTTATATGACATAACGAGTTATATTTAACGTAATCATATGACAAAGGCGAGTGTGGTATGGGGAGGCGGGTTCAGGCACCATGGTGGATACACATATTAAGAGTGGCAACACATTAATATGTAGTTACATTAAAAAACACGTACTAAAAATGGGAGTGTGGTATGGCGGGTGTTAAAAACCATTCGGCAGTCAACGTATGGATCAGGCTTCAAACATTGAAGATGTGTGAGAGGCGTTAACCAGAAGTGTATTGACTAGATGGTGGAGGGTGGTATCCGACGGTGGTATGGGGAGGCAATACCAAGCATATATAATACAAGCGTTATACCATTCAATGGATTCGGGGCTCATCTAAAACACTATATATTAAAACAAATCTGTGGTGTACAAAGGTGGTGGGAGGTAAGAGTTGGGTTTACAACACGTTCCGTTGCGCCAACATATCACAGTCATGCTAATCCAAGGTTATATTCTACGGACATGCCTGTGTTATTTATGGTGGGTGTTAAAAGCTGGGTAGCGGTGATATTTACAGTGAGTGGCATTCATTAACCAAGCAACACATGTGTGGGAGGGTGTATATAATACAACGTAAATACCAGTGTTCAACATCGTACATAGCAACCGGGCCATTAATTATGCCATTCAATGGAGATGTAATACAATTCAATAGCATAACCAATGGTAAGCTCCATTAAATTTTTACCAACTGCTGCCTACAGTTATGGAAGTAAACTGCAGTCTTTCCTTAATTTCTGGAAACCAATTGCAGTAATTTCCTTAAATTAAGGAAATCAACTGCAGTTAATTAATTTTCTTGTTGGGAGCTTCTGAAGTGGTCCATTACTCCATCTGGAGTTCTCTACCTTGATCTATGGAACACCTGACACATAGCCATTAGAAGCTTGATGGAAGCTTGGCTATAAATTCATCTGTTTGGTCCCCAAGCTAGCATCTCAATCCCCTTCAGTTTTTACACCATCTAGCTGAGAGAGCAGAGGTTGGAAGTGCCTTTAGACTTTTTGTATTCTTTTCTTTTGCTTGGATTGAAGCTGGAGTGCTGTTTTAGTAAATAAAGCAAGTGGAATGTGGTTTGCAGCAAAAGCGTTATCAATGGCTGGAGGTAATTTATTTATCCTGGGCATTAAAGTTTCATTTTTAGATTCTTTAAAGTATTCAGATTCGGCATATAGAATCGTTGTTGAAATCTTAACATTGGTATCAGAGCGTAACATTTATCTCTTCTTGGTTGTGGGCTTATGAATAAAATTCTCTTTATTATGACCAAGCATTTTGTTACACAATTCATGAATTTTTGTAAAGCATTTGACTGGGTAGACAATTCAAACAATTTGCCACAATGTTGTAGTTGGTTATTCCGCAGAATAATTTCTCAATTCAAACAATTTGCCGCAATGCTGTAGTTGGTTATTCTGCAGAATAATTTCTCGTTTGATGAACACTTTGTTTCTTAACGACGGTGTTCATATCAGTGCCCCATTGTCTGACATTTGTAAGTATGCCATTACTTCTAAATGCAAATCCTAGGAGGACCAATTACTCATAACGTTCTCGGAACTCAAAATAACGGCGTTATATATTCCATATGTAAATCCGTTATGGATAACCATTGATTTTTACATGACATGGAAGACCCCTCAATCATGAGAGCCTGTATTTAATTTATTTGTTAATGGGCCAAGAAATGGAATTTCACTTTTGTATACAGCGGTGGGAATTGTGAATATTCGTATTTTCTTTATTTTATTTTGACATATTCGAGATTCTTGCCCCCTCAATGAGGAGAACAAAGAGGGAAAGGAACTTGTAGGACCAATATTCATGGCATGACTGTTTTCACAATACTTTCATGGTTCAACATGCATTTCAGAAAACTCCTGTAGATATTTGCATCTCAGTAGTGATGCCCTTTGTCAAAATTATTCATTTGACTTTCGCTATCTTTCCGGGGTAGCCTTGATACGCATTTGGAACTACCTGGGTACATGTTTCCCCAAAGCATTGTTTTTACCTTGGATCGAATATGAAGAGTGGAATTATCTGGGTAAATTTTAATGGGTTGCATTGCATCATAGAACTATGCGGGCATCCTAATTATTGTATTTATTTATAGCATTTTTGCATGAAGATATTCATGGCACATAAATGGTTTATTTCTCATTCGGGCATTCAGTTTCTGATTCTATGTTTATTCCGCATGAAGTTCAGATTTAGCATTGTTAAAATTTAATTTTAATTTTATTTATCTTGTGAGAAAAATAGCTTGTTTGCTGGTCTATTTTTGTTTGTTTTATAAACTTAAAGACGAAGCGTGAAGTCAAGCCAGCTAGCCTTCGAACTGCATTTGCTATGCAAGTGCAAAGTAGATCAATGCTGCTTCAGTCAATCTCCGGGTTTTGTTTATAAATTGAACAATCGATTTGCAGTCATTTACGGTAATGCTAACTGCATTAACTTTAATTTTGATTTTGTGAAGAATTATTAATGTTGTTTACCGTAATGCTGACAGTTATATGGAGTTTATTTAAAATGTCAATTTTACTTACTCCTTTCAGTAAAAATTATTTTTACTGGTTAAATTTTTTGTTTATGCCATTTATGTAAAGAATAATGTCTAGTGATCCATATAATTTTAATTAATTAGAGAATAGCCACAACATCTTTAATTAAAAAATTATAATATTTTGATTGGTTAGATCACATAAAGATTATTTAGACATTAAATTGTAATTAATTAGACTAAATATAATAATTTTTATCCCACAAGAATTTTTATTATATTTATGTAATTAATTAGGATAAAATTTCATAACCTACCCACAGGATTTATGAATTAATAGTTTTATCATAAAGTTCAAAACAATGAATAATTGAATCTTCTTGAATTAAAAATTTAGCCCACAGGCAATATTTATGTCATTAGATTCAATTTTGAGCATGACTTACATTGGTAAAACATGAAATTCTATTAAGCCTCAATTTTAACATAAGCATGTGATTTTTAATTTTGATGCAGTAGTACAACCTGCAAATTTCTCTGAAATTCATTGTGACATTCCTGAACTTAAGGGAGATAACTATAAGGTTTGGAAGGAGAGGATTCTCCTTCATTTGGGGTGGATGGACATAGATTATGCTATTAGGAAAGATGAACCACCGGCACTCACTAATACCAGAACTGCAGCGAACATCACGCTTTATGAACGATGGGAGCAATCCAATCGTCTAAGCATGATGTTCATTAAGACTAAAATTTCAGCTGGTATTCGTGGTTCCATTGATCAGCGTGAAAAGGTCCGAGACTTGTTGAAGACCATTAACGATCAATTCTTCACTTCAGACAAGGCACTAGAAAGCACCCTAATCATGAAGTTTTCATCCCTAAGGCTCACCAGTGTGAAAGGTGTGCGCAAGCACATCATGCAGATGAGGGACACTGTGGTTCAATTGAAGAAACTCGAGGTTGATATATCGGAGTCCTTCCTAGTGCACTACATCTTGAACACCCTTCCGCACCAATATGGACCTTTCAAAATCTCATACAACACACATAAGGACAAATGGTCAATTAATGAACTCATGACCATGTGTGTTCAAGAGGAAGAGAGACTGGTGATGGAACTGGGAGATAGTGCAATGCTGAAAACAAGTGGAAAGGGAAAATCTCAAGCCAATCGGAAAGGGAAAGGTAAAGTACCTCCCCAAGCCAGTATCGAGAAGGATTCCAAGTGTTTCTTCTGTAAAAAGGAGGGACACATGAAGAGGTAATGCGCCAAATTTCAGAAATGGCTTGCAGACAAAGGTAATTTGATATCATTTGTTTGTTATGAATCTAATATGGTTAACGTCAATATTAACACATGGTGGATTGATTCTGGATCAACAATTCACATTTCAAATTCCTTGCAGGGTTTGCAAAACCTAAGGAAACCAGTGGGAAGTGAGCAAAGCATCTTACCAGGAAACAAGATGGGCTCGCATGTGGAAGCTATAGGAACATGTTATTTAACTTTAAGTAGTGGCTTTGTTTTAGAATTAGAAAAGACCTTTTATGTTCCAAGTTTTTCTAGAAACTTGATTTCAGTTTCAAGGCTTGTACCTTTTGGATATTCCTTAAACTTCTCAGAAAAATCTTTCAGTCTATTTTATAAATCTGATTATGTTGGGAATGGTATTTTGTCTAATGGTCTTTACTGCATTAATTTACAAAAAAATGTCACTTATGATTCAATGCATGTTCACACTGGCACTAAAAGGTGTGTTACTAAAGAAGATTCCTCTAAATTATGGCACCGGAAACTAGGTCATATCTCCACAGAAAGAATTAAAAGATTGGTAAATGAAGGGGTATTTAATACTCTGGATTTTACTGATTTTGAGACTTGTGTGGACTGCATAAAGGGAAAGCAGACCAACAAGTCAAAGAAAGGTGCCAATAGGAGTTCGGACATATTAGAAATCATACATACTGATATATGTAGTCCAGACATGGACTCACATGGTCAGAGATAATTCATCTCCTTTATAGATGATTACTCACGATATATGTATCTCTACATGCTTCATAAAAAGAGCGAAGCATTAGATGCCTTTAAGATCTTTAATGCTGAAGTAGAGAAACAATGTGGCAAGCAAATTAAGATTGTGAGATCAGATAGAGGTGGAGAATATTATGGTAGATGCTCAAAAGATGGACATGCACCTGGGCCATTTGCTAAATTTTTTCAATAGCATGGGATTGTTGCCCAATACACCATGCCTGGTTCACCCGACCAGAATGGTGTAGCAGAAAGAAGAAATCGAACATTATTGGACATGGTGTGGAGTATGCTTAACAGCTCCAATCTTCCTAAATCCTTGTGGACTGAAGCACTTAGGACAACAGTGTATATATTAAACCGAGTAAGAACCAAGGCGGTTCCTAAAATGCCATTTGAATTATGGAAAGGTTGGAAACCAAGTATGCGACATATGCGCGTTTGGGGATGCCCGTCTGAAGTGAGAATTTATAATCCACAAGAGAAGAAGCTGGACCCAAGGACTATTAGTGGGTATTTCATTGGATATGCTGAAAGGTCTAAAGGTTACAGATTTTACTGTCCATCTCACAGCACTAGGATTGTGGAATCAAGAAATGCAAAGTTTCTTGAAAATGGCTTGATCAGTGGGAGTGATCAAACCAGAAACATAGTTTCTGAGAAGGATCATTCAAAATCTCAACCTTCCACTTCAAGTGATAGATTGATTATTGTTCATAGCACCCCTCAAGTACAAACTGGTGTTGAACAATCAATTGTTGAAGATCCACAAGATGTTGACAATATTCCAGTAGATCAAGGAGTTCAAGAGTTGCTAAGAAATATTGAACAACAAGTTGAACCACATACTTCTCGAGAAGATGATGGTACAACATTAAGAAGATATACTAGACCAAAGATATCGGCAATTCCTAATGATTATGTTGTGTATCTACAAGAATCTGACTACAACATTGGAGCCGAAAATGATCCCGAGTCATTTTCATAAGCCATGAGTTGCAGAGAATCAGAACTATGGTACAATGCCATGAAGGAAGAGATGAATTCCATAAAGAGTAACGAAGTCTAGGATCTTGTTAAGTTGCCTAATGGTGCAAAAGCCATTGGATGTAAATGGGTCTTTAAGACAAAGAAAGACTCATTGGGCAACATTGAGAGATACAAGGCAAGACTTGTTGCTAAGGGATTCACTCAGAAAGAAGGAATCGACTACACGGAGACTTTTTCTCTTGTATCTAGGAAAGATTCCTTGCGCATTATTATGGCATTAGTAGCCCATTTTGACTTAGAGTTGCAACAAATGGATGTGAAAACGGCCTTTCTCAATGGAGATCTAGAGGAGGAGGTTTACATGAAACAACCTGAAGGATTCCCCTCTAGTGATGGGAAGCAATTGGTTTGGAAGCTCAAGAAGTCATTATATGGTTTGAAACAAGCATCCCACCAATGGCATTTGAAATTCCATAATATAATTTCTTCTTTCGATTTTGTAGAAAACATTATGGATCAATGTATATACCTAAAAGTTAGTGGGGGTAAAATTTGTTTTTTTGTTTTATATGTGGGTGACATTTTGCTAGCAACCAATGATAAGGGTTTGCTACATGAGGTGAAACAATTCCTCTCTAAAAATTTTGATATGAAGGATATGGGTGAGACATCTTATGTCATTGGCATTAAGATCCATAGAGACATATTTCGAGGCATCTTGGGTCTGTCATAGGAAACCTATATTAATAAAATTTTAGAGAGATTTCGAATGAAGGGTTGTTCACCAAGTGTAGCTCCCATTGTGAAGGGTGATAGGTTCAATTTGAACCAATGCCCGAAGAACGACTTTGAAAGGGAACAAATGAAGAACATTCCAAATTCTTCTACTGTCGGAAGCCTAATGTATGCTCAAGTCTGCACAAGACCTGACATTGCATTTGTTGTGGGAATGTTGGGACGATATCAGAGTGATCCAGGTTTAGACCACCGGAGAGCTGCAAAGAAAGTAATGAGGCACCTTCAAGGAACCAAAGACTACATGCTTATGTATAGACGGACGGACAACTTGGAAGTAATTGGCTACTCAGATTGTGACTTTGCTGGATGTGTTGATTCACAAATCAACATCAGGTTACATTTTTATGATGGCCGGTGGAGCTGTATCATGGAGGAGTTCCAAGCAAACCTTGATTGCCACTTCCACTATGGAAGCCGAGTTCGTCTCCTGTTTTGAGGCTAATTTACATGGTGTATGGCTTAAGAGTTTCATTTCTATGCTTAGAATTATGGATTCTATCTCTAAGCCATTGAGAATATATTGTGATAATTCAGCTGCTGTTTTTATGGCTAAAAACAACAAAAGTGGGAGTCGAAATAAACACGTCAACATTAAGTATTTAGCTATAAGGGAACGTATTAAACAAAAGAAAGTGGTCATTGAGCATGTCAGCACTAAGTTAATGATTGTTGATCCTTTGACTAAGAGAATGCCACCGTTTAAATTCAAGGATCATGTAATAAATATGGGACTTGGTTCCATTATGTAGTTTCTCATTGTATGGACAATGCTATTTTATTGAAATTCTTAATTATTGTGATGTTTTTTCTCATATTTATGTGCACCTTAAGTTGATTTGAGAAAATTCATTTAAGAAGGATCAAGAATAAACATAAGGTTTATTCATTAAGAAATTGTTGCCACATAAATTATAATAAGAATAAATACATAGTAATACATGGAAGATAATACTCGTCATTAGAGGACTTATCGCCATGATTCATGTATCTATTACTTAATACAGATTATCAATGGTTTTTAAGTAGAGACATTAAGTTTGGAAGTATGGAACAAGTGGGAGAATGGTAAGCTCCATTAAATTTTTACCAACTGCTGCCTACAGTTATGGAAGTAAACTGTAGTCTTTCCTTAATTTCTGGAAACCAACTGCAGTAATTTCCTTAAATTAAGGAAATCAACTGCAGTTAATTAATTTTCTTGTTGGGATCTTCTGAATTGGTCCATTACTCCATCTGAAGTTCTCTACCTTGATCAGTGGAACACCTGACACATAGCCATTAGAAGCTTGATGGAAGCTTGGCTATAAATTCATCTGTTTGGTCCCCAAGCTAGCATCTCAATCCCCTTCAGTTTTTACACCATCTAGCTGAGAGAGCAGAGCTTGGAAGTGCCTTCAGACTTTTTGTATTCTTTTCTTTTGCTTGGATTGAAGCTGGAGTGCTGTTTCAGTAAATAAAGCAAGTGGACTGTGGTTTGCAACAAGAGCGTTATCAATGGCTGGAGGTAATTTATTTATCCTGGGCATTAAAGTTTCATTTTTAGATTCTTTAAAGTGTTCAAATTCGGCATATAGAATCGTTGTTGAAATGTTAACACCATCGAACTCAATGAAATACAAGCTGGTTCAACACAGTGACACACCAAAATAACATTCGAGTGTATCATTAACATAGTCACATTCACACTTGTGCCATTCGATCAATCAAAAACAAAATAAACTCCAGGCTTACCACTCGTTCTCTTCGAAACAATCCCAATACAACAAAATGATCTCAGACAGCGCAACAACTAGTAATTATTGCTCATCACTTTCCCAAAACAGGGAAGACAACCCCAAAAATGTAATGAGGAGGCAACAAACACAATAAATTTTTAAACTGCATGATATAGGAAATATGCGGAAGATGGGAAGGAGGGAGTTACAAGGGTAGGAAGGGAGCCAAAAATAGTGGTTGGGACTTGAGCTCTGATACCATGTCAGGCCAGGAGGTAACTCAAATTGAATTGAGATTTTGCATTAAAATTGATCATAGATATATACATGTAGGGAGAGACTCTTGGGCTTAATCTCATGTGTCTCTTCGTATTCCAACTCCCTTTATTTTCTATTTACATTATTTTACACATATTCACTCAATCCCAAGGATTAGGTGTCAACATAATCCATTTACTTTGAATCATCCTAACTCAATATTACATTTAGGATACTATTACATTGAATGCACCTTATGCAAGAAACAACAACTTACAACAACTTCTTCACATGGCTACATAAATTAAAAACCATGTTTTACACAACATTTCAAATTTTGGTATGTATGTACAAGGCATTTAGCATTTTCCATATATGTTTGTTTTCTCGTGCTAAAATACTGAAGCATTATAAATTTTGTCTGTGTTTGGTTTAAAATTTACAAATTATGTCTATGTTTGGTCTAAAATTTACTTGTGTCAAGAATACTGAAGTATTAAATTTTGTCTCTATTTTGGTCTAAAATTTAGACATGTTTAGTGTCAAAATGTTATTAAATAATTTGTTGAGATAAAACATTTTTTCCTTAATTCTTATGATTCCAAGCTTGTTTTCCATTACTAGATTTGGTTAGTTGTTGGCTATCTCGACTTGATTATAAGAGAAAAAAATATGTACCTATAATTTGACTTCTCAGTTAGATTCTTTTGGGCTCTTCTTAAACTAGATTCTCATCTTTTGGGCTCTTATTAAACTATTGTATTCTCAGCTAGATTCTTTTGGGTTCGTCTTAAACTCGAAACTTCACGCATATGTCTCTTCATTTCCTTACTTTGTTGCTGATGGACCATTTTTTCCTTTGCCATTGATGGATATGGTGTAGCCTTTCTACCTATTTTTTGGTTGCATCTCATTCTCTCACAACTCTTCATAGTTGTTTCTCAGGTCGAGTAGGCTTTAGAAGCTTATCCTTTTTGTAGACACTCTTTAGCCTTGGTAACCTCAGTCACCTTTACTTTTCTTTTGCCATCATATCTCTTCCTTCTTTTTCCTTAAATTCCTCCTCCACATTTCAATTTTTTGGTGCTACCTTAGCCCGTTTTCTTAAATCGTTGGCTCATCCAACATCTCCACAAGCTATGAAGCATGGGAATCAGTGCTATTATGTGAGTCCTTCAATATTATGTCTTTGGATCTCACCTTATGTCCATCATGTAACACTATCAATCATCATTAATATAATTCTAATATGAATCGTTGAATTTTATGCCTTTGGACCTCACCTCATGTCCATCCTATAACATTATCCATATAATTCTAGCAAAGCACATAGGTACAACAACCAAAAGAAGTTGTTCTTGCTCCACAAAATATTCTGGGTTATTCTACTCAAGAGAAGTAGTAGAGGTGTAAAATTTTAAATCCAAAGCTAGATTTTACTTCCCTTGAATGATAATTGCATCTATGTCAATGTTTTTGATATTTTCTTTTATATGTCATCTTGGTAGACATTTTGGTAGATCCTAAAAAACATGTCAAAGCTCAAAAACCACAACTTCAAAATCTAAATAATAGAAATTTTAATTTTCTTGAATGAGAATTGCATCTATGTCAATTCTTCTAATATTTGTTTTTGTATGTCATCTTGGTAGATCCCGAAAAAACCTATGAAAGATCAAAAATCTCAACTTCAAAATCCTTAATAAAAGGTATTACGCAAAATTCGACTTAAATATATTCACAATGTTGCATCCATGATGATTTAAATAAAATTAATTTTAGTTTGACTCGATGAAACCACAGTTCTAACTCAAATATTAATAGCATGGAATGCATGCTTTGTTGAGATGACATAAGAATTATAGCTCAAAAATCGATGGTAGTTTGAAAGTCATCGTGGCAAACCAACAAGGGGTGGCTTTTCTTACTTAAAATTTCCTAGATTTCCATAATAAAAAAGGATTTAAATATGCAAGTGCCCAACATTCATATCAATGTTTCTTCAAGACCCTGTTTTAATTTATGCCTCAACCTCTCCTTTGGGTCTAAATCTTATTTCATCTGCTCCAGGTGCCTCCTTGACCTTCTTCTCCATGTGCTTCCAAAGCCTTTTGGACATTTTCATTTGCTTCTGCCTTTCTGTCCATTTCCTTTTTCCCAACCTATGATGAAAATGTTTTTTGTCCATTTCAGTTTTTCCAACTTTAATTTATACATGCCCGCTCGAGGCATGAACAGAGTAGCTAGTTGATGATGTAGAAATCTCAATAGCACAAAAAAATTTCACTCCTTATGTTTCTCTTCGTAATGTTCAAGCCAAGAGTGGTCTGCATAGATGTCCACCTGTCTCAACGGTGGTTTGCGTGGATGTCAATCAACGGTGCTCCACCTAGATGCCCACATGCTAATCCTTTAATACAATGGATACATTATACTGTCAATATTTTATATGAATTTGTTAAGTAACAAGATGGTGGTGCCATATGTTATAATGTCAATCTTTCATAGGGATCCATGAAGTGATAAGATGGAAATGGTTTCTTTTCCAAGAGCATTCAATAGACCTTTTGAATCAGTTACAAAATTAAAAAATTAGTGTTGAATTTCAACGTTTTATAATTAAAAATCAATGATAGCCTCCATGCCCATGTTGGGCCCTCCAAGGCCAACGCCACAACTACCATCTTATTTTTTGTCTTTCACTATGAAAAACAAGTTCAACATCTTATATTGTGTATTTTAGAATGAACAACAAATTCAGTAATTATATCATGTATTTCATAATGAACAACAAATTTAGTAACTGATGGGGAATGTGAAAGAAGCACATAAACTAAACTGAGAGATATTGTGTATTTCAGAATGAGCAACAAATTTAGTAACTGATGTGGAATGTGAAAGAAGCACAAAAACTAAAATGAGAGATATCATGTATTTCAAAATGAACAAAAAATTTAGTTACTGATGCGGAATGTGAAAAAACACATAAACTAAAATGAGAGATAACGTGTATTTCAGAATGAACAACAAATTCAGTTACTGATGTGGAATGTGAAAGGAGGATATTAACTAAAATAAGAGGGGCAAGTGTTTACTTAACTTGGATTTGAACGTTTATTAGATTTCTAAATTTTTTGTAGGGTGGAAATATAATCATGGCTGACTAGAAAGGATTTTGATATAGCTTTGCTTAATTGGTTCTGAATATTATTATCGCAAGTTGTCCGGGGATCCTGGAATTTCACGGACAATTATATGAGTAAAAGAAAGCAATGAAAAACTTCAATATCTCTTCATTGGAAGATCTATTTATGTTTGTAATTCATTGTTATACATCACTGCTTTCATGATAAAAATCTTACTATTTTGTTAATGATAGACAAACATCTCTTTTTTAAAAAATAAAAAAATACTCTTACAATTTCAATATTGTATTTTGAGAAATACAAAGATCATTTAAAACAATTTCAACAAAAACCATTTAAAAAATAATTTCGGCAGGTATACCATCTACAAAGTAGATCTTGTTATTGTAACTTAAATCTCAAAAAATATTTCATTTCTTAATATTTACCTAATTCATAATTGTTATCCCAAAACTTATTTACTCATTCATAATTGTTATCCAAAACTTATTTCCTAGTTATCCTAAAACTTGTTTGTATTTTTTTTCCTTCTTTATATCTTTTCATTTTGTCCATCAACTAATGCATTGTCCACTTTCAATGTTCTATCCTTTTGATGCCATGTCATATCTTATGATTAATTGTGGAGATCCACTAATGCATTGTCCATTGTCCTTTTGATTCCATGTCATATCTATGATTAGTTGTTGAGATTTTGGAATGGAAAAACTATTTTAAAAAGAAAACAATGTCCCATGTCATCATCATTAACAAGAAACCACTTGCTCAACGATTTAGATATTCTCTTTCATCATAGCCCCAAAGGATATTCCATGTCATTATCACCAATGAGAAATTGCTTTCATCTATATCTTTTATTGCCATCTCTTCCTCATATTGTACCCGTACCCTTTTTTCAAATGTTGTGGCAAGGTCTATGTACCTTGGCATCTACTTATGGTTCATGGACCCCCTAGTAAGAGTGGGATACGTGTCCTATATTTACAAGAACTTTAGAGTTAAAAAATAAATAAATTCATCTCTTAAAGCAACTCCAAAAAAGTTATTATTAAAAATGCAAAAGGTTTAAGAAAAATGTTATGAGATGAGGGAGAAAGAAATATTGTCAAATCTGGACAATAAGATCAGTTTTTCCTAAAATGATTGCAGTTGATATTATCCTCATCATTTGTTGAAATATTTTTTTAAATATGGTCTCCTATGAAAGTATTTTCCAAACTTTTTTTTTTTCTAAATGTTGTCCCCAAAGTAAGTATTCCCTTACATGGTTCAAGTGGACGAATCATCATTTTAAATTCTGTTACCGCCGCTTTTTACATTTTTAATGTATATAAATATAAAAGGTCATAATGATTCACGAAGTTGGAAATAAATTTACTTTTATACAAATTATATTAAAAAAATATTAATTTAGATGAATAAAATAAAAATCAATCATATCACAAAGTCATGATTAATTGTGAAAGAAAGTTCTGATAATTAATATTTAAAATATTAAATATGATATATTTATTTATCATAATAATTAATTGGAGGAAGTTTTTATTTATAAATATTTTTGAATGTACACTTATTAAAGTTTAAGTAGAATTATAATATTGAGAAAAAAAAAGTGAAAGATGAAAAACTTACTATACATTTTGACAAGTAAGTTAGTAGATGTTTGGATATCGAAATAAATAAATAAATAAATAAAAATTTCATATTTGAGACTCTCATTATTTCTATCATTCTATACCATATTGAGGTTTGAGGTTGTAGTATCTCCAAAGAATTATGGAAGAAGATTCAACAGATTGAAAAAGAGTTTATAATCTACAATATCGCAATTAAAGGAAACACCCCCTAGCTTATTCTCCTTATTGAAGCAAGCATCCCCCCACTGAAAGCATCACTATTACTAGGTATCTTATGTATAAGGAGAAATTATACAACCTGGAAGGCATGAGCTTTCGTAAAATTGCTTTAAACTCTAGCCAAAACCCCCACATACGACTTAAGCAAGGATGACATAAGGATGCCTAGTCTTGGATAGACCATTAGGTGATAAAGGAGGATATTATCTTGTAGAATAATGATACCATTAAAAATATTATTATGTCAAAATTTAAGAAGAAACTATGGAGAAATTAAGTGTTAGAGGGAATAAGGGAACTAAGACATTATAAGGAGGTGATCAACCCCAATCTTGAAAATCATAAGTATCTATAAGTCCTTACTAGTGTTTAGAAGAAAGTGAACATTGTTACGATAAGAATAGTCTCATGGGATTCATAGTTAGATTGGGTGTTGGTCAATTCCTAGAACACCTTATGATGAAAGAGTTTCTCACCTTTGTGATATTTTTTTTTTCTGGGCAAAAGACTAAACTATATGTATTAAAATAAAAAAGAGAAGTATGTACAAGAGGTCGAAACCTCTGAGAGCGCATGGACAGCTCCCTTACAAGAGATACAGACCATTACTGGTGAGATCATTGACAAATTCCTGTATCTAACAGACCATTTACAGTCAAAAGAGAAGGAAAATAAGACCTGTAAATGTCTAACACTAACATTGCTTCTGTACATACACAAAATTACTGACTGGACAAAAAAACCTTGCTGACTGGACAAACAAGAACTTTTGTCCATGCAAGGAACTTGCTGACTGGACCTAACAGGAATAAACAAAGAGATACCGGGGAGAGAGGACACGCGTCCCGCAACCAACAGAGCGAAGGTGGCATCGAAAGAGCGAAGGTGGTGGACGACACACGTCCATGAACCAGGAGCCGGCTAGTCGAAGGTGGCAGCAAGGCGGAAAGAGAACAGAGAGCAGAGACACCCGCATCCAAAAAAAACCAGGGCCGAGACGACCACCGCAAGAAAAACATGCCGAGAGCAAAAACCCAAAAACCAGATACGAAGGCCATATCCTCACCCTGATTCAGTTTTCTCCGCCATCTTGTCTTCCTCTGCCTTCTGCTTAGCAGCCTTCTGCTCAGCGATCCACTCCTCAGCCTCACGCTCAGGGTTAGGCAGTAAATCGACCTCCACGCCGCAAGGGATGTCCTCAAAACGCAGATAACCCAGAGGGAGAACAGGGTAAAGCCTAGCACCAAAGAAGCGCTTAGGCGGCTTCTCTTCTGCAGGTAAATTCTTAGCCTTGGGGCTGGAAATTTCCATGTCAATTAAGTCACCGATTTCTCTTAAGGCTTCTTCCTGTTCTTTGGCATGAATGCCAGTACTGTCATCCTCAGGATGGCTCTGAGAGGAAGGCTGATAGGAGCTGTCCTCCTGACTGCCATCCTGAGGGCATTTGTTGGAGCTTTGCTCTGGCATGTCTAGGATACCTTTACCCTTACCCTCGATATCATCTTCCTCCGTGAAGACCACAGTGATGAGAGCCGAGACAATCGGTCGATTAGTGCGTCTGATGTAACGAAACGTTATCATCTGGACTGAATTGTCCGTGTCTGAGTCTAGATCCTCATTGCCCAGGGAGCTGGGCGAAGCTACAGTCAGCGGGGCAACTCTACACGGGCTATGAAGAGCCCGACCCCCATGTTTCTTTCCCCTGCGCGGGGAAGCATGACCCCGTATAGGCATATTTACTCTGCCCAAATTACACACAGGCCTCCAGTGGTAATTCTCAGAAAGGAGAGGGGGCCGAGGTGGCCAGCTAAGCCTCTGAGCCGAACCTCTGAAACTCAAAAGCACACCCCTGACACTCCTACTTTCTACCCTTAGACCAACATTCCTCTGCAATTCAGAACCTGAGTTCTCTACCTGTTCAGACAGGCGAATAATCCTGTAATCGCAATTCTTAAACATTCTGGCGACACAACCCGAAAAGGCTTGGTAGCTGGGGAAGGAGGAATGGCATTGAATGCCATTGAAGGTGGTTTTAATGCTCTGCATTGATCACCATCTTCCGTCCCAAGGGTGCCGCGTGCCGATCATGTGTCCTGGCATATGCATGGTGTCACCCGCATCCGGGACTCACCTTTGTGATATTGAGAGAGTTGAAAATGAAAAAAAAAAATCTCATAGATTTTCTATCTTATGCTCACATTTGATCTAATTTTCAAAATATTTGTGACACTGCCAACTTTTTTTACCTTTTAAGTTAGTAAAAGTATTGTAATCTAGAAATATTTCCCTCACTTCTTTTTATGAATAGAAATATAATGTTAAATAATTTCACTTAATTTCTTAAATTTTAATGTTCACTAAACTTTATAAATTTCAATGAACATTAATCATCAAAATCATAAAATAAAGAGACAAACATATATGAAAAATACATAATAAACCTAAACTTTTTTATTAAAATTTTAATTATTATTAACTAATTAATTTTTTAGTTAATAAATATTTTTTTAAACTAACTATTTAACACACAATCTAAAATAGTAATAAGAAAGTAAGAAAGTATATTTAACCAAGTACTAAGTCTCTCGAGAGGAACTATTTTAAAGAAAAATTATTAACACCTATCAAACACATAGGAAAAGGAATATAAGGGATGATTTAACTCTTATATTCCTGGTAAACTATAAAATCCTAAAGTCAGTTGTGCAATTTTCTAAATATACAAGATAACTACCTTTTCATTCTATAACAAAGATAACATAAAAATCTAAAAGGTTTTTTATTTGAAATTATAATAAATAAATTAGATGGATATAATATAATTTCCTTATACAAAACGACATTTTTTTATATGAAATTTTAATAAATAAATTATATTGATATAAATAAATGTTTTGGGATTAATTACATTATTAAGATTTGGTCGATGTTTCAAACCAATTAATGTGGTTAATATTTAGGACAAGGTGAAAAAATTAATACTCTTCAAGAATAAATAATATGAATGCATCATTGCTCAAAGTTAACCACTAGAAACTAGTCATTGGTAATTAGTTAAAAATATTCTAAAAATAGCAATTAGGAATTAATAATTAATTAAAATATTATAAATTTAGTTACAAAGTAGGTGTTAGGAATCATAATTATTTATATTAATTATTTTTTATTATAATACAAATAATTAATTAAAATAGTGCTATATGGGCCAAGAAATCGTTACAAATTATTATTTATATATAAAGTATTGTTAAAAATAATTCAAAACTTGGTTAAAAAGATGCTCTAAGGGTTAGGGATAGGTTATAATTATTATTATAAAGTAATTTATATATTTTAATTATATTAATCAACTAATTATAATATAAATAATAATAAAGTTATAAGTAAGGAATATGTTCCAAAATATTATATATTTATAAAGTATAATTGGTTAAGGAATTATATAATAAATAATTAATTAGGAATTTAATTATTTATTTTTAATTATATTAATAAATAATTTATAATATAAAAATTGAATCAATAATAAAGATAAAAGTGTCATAAATGTTACACAACAATATTATATAAACAAAATGTTAGGAGTATATTTGTTTTAATTATGTTAAACAAATAAATTAGAATATAGTAAAATTATTAAATAATAATAAACTTATAGGGGTAAAAAACAGAAGGAAACTAATATTACAGATCAATAATATTCAGAAACAGACTCTAAGAACTTAATAAATTAGGGAAGAGACTGGGGTGGAAGAATCCAAACGCCATGTGTGAATTGAGAACTCCAGAGTCATTGCTATGGTTGATCACTTCCACCATAAGGGAGTTGAGAGGCTATTGAGATTGAGAGCAATGCAAGAAACCTTAATAAGGATGATGGTTGGAAATTGAGTAAGAGATGGATTCCAATCGTATCTTCATGATTCCAACCCCAGTCTCTTCCCCAATTTATTAAGTTCTTGGAGTCTATTTCTGAATATTATTGATCTGTAATATTATTTTCCTTGTGTTTTTTACCCCTATAACTTTATTACTATTTAATAATTTTTCCATATTCTGATTTATTTGTTTAACTTAATTAAAACAAATACACTCCTAACATTTTATTTATAAATATATAATACTTTGTAACCTTTATTAACCCTTTATCTTTATTATGATTCAATTTTTATATTATAAATTATTTATTTAATACAATTAAAATAAATAATTAAACTCCTCATTATTTTGTTATTATATAATTCTTAACTAATTCTTAACCTTATACTTGATAAATATATAATATTTGGGAACCTATTCTTTACCCTATAACCTTATTATTATTTAATATTATAATTAGTTGATTTAAATAATTAAAATATATAAACTACTCTATAATAATATTTATAACCAATTCCTAACCTTAAAGCGTCTTTTTAATTAATTTTTGAATTATTCTTAACAACTACTTTATATATAAATAATCATTTGTAACCATTTCTTGACCCATATAGTATTATTTTAATTAATTATTAGTAATATATTAAAAAGAATTAATATAAGTAATTATGATTCTTTACAGTTACTTTGTAACTAAATTTATAATATTTTAATTAATTAATAATTCCTAACTGTCATTTTTAGAATTTTTTTAATTAATCACCAACCACTAGTGGCTAACTGCCAGCAATGATGCATCAATACTATTTATTCTTGAAGAGTGATTGATTTTTTCACCTTGTCCCAAAGATAAACCAAATCTTAATGATGTGATTAATCCGAAAAACATTTATTTACAATATAGATGACAAAATCCTTAGATTTAACATATTGATATAATTTTTTTCTTAATATCTTAATTCATTTAAACTATATTTGAAAATATACCTAATTAAAATCCAATATATTCATAAAAAAACCATCAACTAATATATCTTATATATTCATAAAGAAACCATCATCTAATATATATATATAAATATTTTTATATTATATAATAATTATAATTTAATAACATTTTAACAAAAATTATTAAAATAAAAATTCAATTAAAAAATGAATTTTAAAATAAATAATATTAAAAATGAGTAATATAATTGAGAAATTAAAAATATATTAGATAAATCTCTATTTAGAAGTCCCTGTTTGTTGTTATAGTCACCTTTAATGACAAATTGAGAGATGTGACAATCAAATATGTTTTTATTTGGAAGTACAATTTCTCTTTAAAACGCTGCATTGGTTATTACCTCTTTCTACCTCTCATGCTACCTATCTTATAATGTTATTAAAAATAAAACATTTCAACTCATGTGCTACCTACCTGCATCACACAATTCAACTCATTCCATCATATTATAAAGAAATAACTCATCATATAATGATCATAGATAAGACAATATATACCATCAACCATAAGCCTCTATTTCATTTACTACTTTTGATGTTTGTCTCTTCTCATGGAAGACCCCATGTATAGCAATAAATTATAATTTGCTACCCCGTTGTTGAATTTGTAAGTTGTTAAATATTAAAGGAGCCTTATGATACCACGATTTATATTTTTGTTATTTAAACTAGATTTCCAAATCTTTTTTCACACGTATATATTAATTGGATTAGGTTTGCTAAGATGTTCGGTCGTTTTTCTTTCCAAGTGTCTTCATGGTGATCAATCACGTGTACGAGATCGAATAGAAAAGTCTATTGTAACAACCTTTTATTCTATAGGAAGATACATGCATGTAAGTCTTTTTATGATTTGTCCATCCACCTTTTTCCAATGCCCTTGGTCTAGTTAGTGCCCCCCTTTTTTTTAATGTGTAATTATTGTTTTGCTTGGAATTCCACAACTAACCTTATGACATTAGAAAACCAATTTTCTTGTTCAAAAATTACACAATAGTTAAATTCTCATTAGTACTTACTATTACATCAATAGTTTTTACTAATAAGTTTCAAAATTCAAAACCTAATGAACTCTAATAAACATCTTGCATGTTGCGAATGAATTTAACATTTTACTTATTGTAGAATTTAGGCTTATGTGATCCATCATAGTTATAAGAAGAACTTCGGCGTAAATCACATATAGAAAGACTTTTGTCGACGCGTTTCGAACCAACTAATGTGGTTATGCGTATTGCATGAAAAATCTACAAGAAAGATAATAAGGAAAATGATTTTGACACCACCTTTCTTGTTTGTCTCAAATATCCACCACTTGACTCAACCCACCTAGTTATGAAAAATCCATTATACCTCTTAACTACGTCATGCCTTATCATTGGTCTAACTCGTGTGAGGTCATCTTGGTTATTTTCAGTCCAAAGTTGGATTGTTCTCGTCCTCTCAAGGGTTGTAACTTCTTTTGTATCCCTAGTTATGGCAGTGCCTTTGTGTTGGAATTCAATACACTCTTCCACTATGCCACTAGTCCTTCTCCCTATATTTCACATGGTGCTTACTCTTGCGCTTAACCACGTCCTCTAGGCTAAGGCCCAATCCAAAGTCTATGGGCACATTCGTGACGAAGTGCATTGCCGTGTGGGGGCCTTAATTCAATTGTCGTGATCAAATGATAAAGATCAACGATAGCAGTAGAGCGCGAGGGGCCTCCCCTTGTGACATCAGCCGAAGAGGGAGGAGGGGTCCACACTCGAGGTTTAACTTTCGTTAGAACCTTCTGCAAGACTTTATGTTCACACTCTCGTCCATGGAACACATTGTTGCACCTCAACACACGAACCTTATCTTATATATTGTGGGGATTTTCGTTGCTCTTATATCCTAGTCTTCCCTTTTGAATGCAAGCCTCCTTCCAACTCACTTAAGCAAGCCCATGGTCGATTCATTAAGCATGCAACCACACAAAACATGCTTTCTTTCTCTATGAGTTCCCTCAACCTAGTGTTTTTGGCCATCTCCCAAGCTTTTAATGTTTTATTCAATACCCTACTAAGTTTGGTGAATAGAAATCACAATAGCTTGCTGATAACTAGGTATGATTGAAATGATCTCACTCTCCAAATTTTGCCTCCTCTCACAATACGCTCCCCTTGGGATAACGTTTGAAATCAACTAACAAACCTTCTTCCTCAATGTTAGATCTAGACATCAATTTGTGCATTGTTCCGGAATAGGGACATAGGCTATGAGTGTGTGTGTGTGTGTGTATGTATATGTATGTATGTATGTATGTATATCTAGATATATACATACATATATATATATATTATATAATATATATATTATATATATATATATATATATATATATATATTATATATATATATATATATATAAATATATATAATATATATAGTAATATATACAAAATCTCAACAGATAAACTAAAAAATATTTTATAACATAGAACAATAGATTTACAAAGGGTTTACATGGGCTTCTTTCTTGAGCTCTAGTCCTCCTTAAATTCACTCAAGCTATAATTGTGCACATGTATACATATCTAAATACAATCAGAATATCTTCTAACAGAATGAAGTTGCTTTGGACAATTGTCAAAAGTCGTAAAATTGCCAAAAAATTCAATTTTGACACTTTTTATTTTTACAAAGGCCCATTTGGCCAAAAACATTAGCTCATCTAATATCCTAACAATCCAAATTATTTATAGAATTAGGACACATGTATTTACATGAGAAATCCACTTTTTTTTAATAATTAAAATGAAGGAAAATCCATTCCCTCTAAGAAAATTGCATGACCCTCTTGGTGTAACAAAATTGATTGAATTTGGGTTTGATGCTCTTGCATTAGACTCCCCAAGTAGAAATATTTCATGACCTCTTGATCATGTGTCCTCAGTCAGTTGAAATCCTCTAGGATCTCAAATTTTATGTTATTGTTTTATGCTAGCTTATCTCCATTGTTGTCATGTTGTTGCCTTCAACTTTCCAGGATCCCATAATCTAGTTTGTTGCAGCCATATTTCTTTGTTGATGCAATCTTTTATACTTGGCCACATTTTTCTACTTGTTGTCTCCTTTTCTTCATTATATCCTTCTTTGGGCACTTTTTTTGTCAGCGTCCACATCTCATTGTCCTCTATGTCCAACTTATCTTGCTTCTAAACTAAGCTACTTGTTGTTGCACATCCAAAACTTTTATTGCTATTTCATTATTTCCATAACCTTTCTACTTCCATTCTTTATCATTAGGAATTTGAGAGATTTTTAAGATCTTTGATAACCTTCCTTCTAGTTGTTCATTGAGAAACAAATTTGTATCTCTCTCACATAAAACAATTTTAATATGATAACTCCTTCGTTCACTAATTGCTTGCTCTACTCCATTATTGTCTTCAAAATCTTGGTCTCTACCTTGAGTTTTTATGGAAAATCCTTTATGCTTCAGCAATATATATGTGTTCCCTTCATATAAATCCACCTATTGTTGAAACCTTCCCATTTCAAAGTTCTACACCTCGAACACAATGTGCAATTTCACCTTTGCACTATGCTAGTTCCCTTTCCAAACATTATTCTAGCTAACATTATGATGTTGAAATAAGATTTCAACTTTAGGAGAAAAACTTGCCTCATCTGCTCTCATATCATCTTCCATTGACTACCCTCTATCTGTATACTTGGCCATAGTCTCTTCCATACTTGCAGTCCTTACATCATGGATTTCACTTGACAACTGGGTATTTTCATGAAAGCTATTGAAACGTTTAAATGCTTTAAGCACCCATACTTGTTCCTCCTTTTTATAAACACTCTTCATGTATTTTTCTTCAAGCCTTGGATTTACCAACCAGTCATCAATAAGCTTCAAATCCTTTTCATATTTTAATAGAATGGTAATGCTGTCCTTTCTCCTCATTATAGATGTCTTCACAAATAATTCTTTCATATTGAAAATAAATCTTTCTATGATAATCACATTGGAGAATATATCGTCGATGTGTTTCTAACCAAGTAGTGTGGTTCATCTTTAGGACAAGATGAGGAACTAGATCATGACATCAAATAAATAGATGTAGAGGTAGGTTTACTAGTCGTTATAACAACTAGTTTTGACTGAAGAAATTTTATATATTTAAAATACAGAAATAAATGATAAATAGCTAAATACATTTATAATAATAATAATTATTATTAAATTATTTTAGTCAAAGCAAGGACCTACACTAAAATAATGATAAAGATTTTTTGAATTAACCAAACAATTAAACACAATAAATAAAATGAATAGTAATAAAAAAAAATTAAAATTATATAAAATTAAAAATAATGGGAGAAATTATTCTTATTATTACTAATAATATTATTAATAAAATAACAAACAAAATTATTTTATTATTAAATGAAAAACTAAGATCTTCTAGAACTAACTTGAATAAAAATAATATAATTAAACTATGAAAAATTAATTAAACAAATAAACCCATAAATAAATAAAGGAAAAACAAGGAAAGCGAGGTAAACTATGAAAAATTAATTAAATAAGTAAACCCATAAATAGATAAAGCCATAAATAAATAAAGGAAACACAAGGAAACCGAGGTAAACTATGAAAAATTAATTAAATAAGTAAACCCATAAATAGGTAAAAGAAAAACTAGGAAAGCGAGGTGTTGGATCTTTGCCTTGTCTTTTTAGTTGTTGTTGTTGTTATTATTATTATTATTAATAATTATGGATTTATTTATTTAATTTTTCATATTTTAACTATATTATTTTTATTCAAATTAGTTCTAGAAGAATTTTCTTTTTAATTTAATAATAAAACCAATTTTATTTGTTAGTTTTATTAATAATAATAATAATAATAATAATAATAATTTCCTCATTATTCCTTATCTTATATAATTTTAATTTTGTTTTATTACTATTCATTTTATTTATTGTGTTTAATTGTTTGTTTATCCTTATCATTATTTTAGTTTAGGTCATTCCTTTGACTAAAAAGATTTATTAATAATAATAATTATCAATTTATTTAGCTATTTATCATCTATTTCTTTATTTTAAATATATAAGTTTTCTTTAGTCAAAACTAGTTATTATAGCAGCTTGTAAACATATCTCTACATCTATTTATTTGATGCAATGATCTTGTTCCTCATCTTGTGCTAAAGATGAACCACACTAGTTGGTTCGAAACATGTTGATGATATTTTCTTTGATATGAATATCACCAAAAGATTTCGTTTCAATCTAGTTATGGATCACAGAGGCCTAAGTTCAGAAATTCCTTCATATTTTCTTCTTTTTATAACAACCTTCAATAGATGTCCTTCATTTTACACATGGCTATATTCATAAGCCAACTTAGTTCTATTTTTTCCCATGGTTTCTTTTGTCAATTGTTGGCAGCACACCCTTTGATTGCTTTGAAGAGACAATTTCATTTTTTTCTTGCTTCTACTTCTACAAAGTTATCTCTATACTTTCTTTCTTCCTTGGAACAATCTATCCATGCTCTTTACCTACCATCAATATTTCACATTCATTTAGTATGAATTTATCTACTAAAGGTAAACTAATTACTGTTTTATCTACAACTTCCTTCCTCGCATGTGTGTCAAGAAGCACATTCTCTTCCTCCATCACAGGTATGCTACTCTCCATTCAATTTCATGATTTCCCTTTGTCTCATAGAGGAACTTCTATGTTTTTTTCCTCTTTTAGGATAACTCTCAATGACTATCCACCTTCATATCATTTAATACTTACATCTACACACAATCTTTCAGTTTCATAGAAACAAATCTCTTTAGCCTCATTCTCTATCATTGACCTTTTATGTTATTATGAACTATCCCCATAGTTCATGAGGCTCTCAATAGGCCTCTCTATTGTAGCAACTTCATTTTCATATTCATATTCTCCAAGGATTTTCCCTTGCTTTGGTTCACAACAGTGAACTCTCTCTTCATCATCATACTCAACATAATTGAGCTCTTGATTACCTCTCAACAAAGAACTCATCGAGTGCCTCAACTTCTTCCTCAACTTCCTGGAACACATTTTTCTAATCAGTCACTTGATATTATTTAGATCTATAACCAACCCCTCCCACATTTACCCAATTTCACTGACCTTCCGAGGTTAACATGGGAGGAATAACTACTATGACCTGATCCGAACTCCTAGATCCAATTAAGGAAGTGGGACTGACTAATGATGACAAACTGACAACTCAACATCTCCTACATGAGCTACAGGTCACTCAAGGGATGAAAAACCACCCAAGGTGACCAAACCCTAAGCTAGACTTCCATTTCTCAAACTTGAGCTCTAAACCTCTCCCACAGCAAGGAAACCATGCAGTTGGGAGCCTCCAACCACATGCACAAGTCTCCATCCATGCAGTTGCAACCCAACATTTCCAGTTTAGAGGGTGCATTCTTAGATTCTAGCCTAATTTCTAGTTTAGCCTCCAGATCACTGGTGAAAACTCAGTGAGACTTTCCATAATGATAAGTGAAATCAATACAAATATACTCATAAAAAACTTCATCGAAGACTTGACCCATCTAAGCCTAACTATGAGAGTCATTTCCTCAAACATATTGAGAACATGAAATTTAGAGGTCATGAATGCATATCTGAACATTAGGGTTTGATACTTATCTGAGAATCATGAAGAAGGTTTAATTCCCTCTCGTAATAGCCCCCATAACATTTGTTAGCTCATGCATTCAATAGCCATTCATCAACTAATCAAAACATGTCAAGAGCCATAGAAAATATACATTATATTACTAGCATATAACCAAAAAATGAACAATATATAAACCATGATAGAACAACCATCAAAGCCACATAATATCAAGTACAAGTACTCATAAAATATAATAAGAAAAGGGCTCTTATTATCATGTGAAAAATCCAACCAATTCAGGGACTTCCATGTACCACTCGACCATAGATTAAGATGAACCAAAACTTTATTTCATCCAATCGCCCTCGTGCTATATTCCAAGCATGAATGTGGGAATCAAGACAAAAACAACTAGGACTTCTTGAAGATTAAACCACCTTCACCCTCATGTTCTCGCGATCCCACCAAAACAAGCCGAGAGATCACATAAGCAAACCAATACATAAACAACTAGGGCTTTTTGAGGATTAAACCACCTCCACCCTCTGGATTTACTGCAATCCTACCAAAACTGGTTAAGCGATTACTAGGCCCAAAATAAGATTGGATTCCTTAAAATTTCTTCACCAATACCTTAAGGAATTTTCTTGTCTCCACCCTCAGGCTTTACTACAATCTCGCCATAACCATCATGGGATTCCTAGGTCCTATGTGAATTTTTTTGAAACCACCTCACCAAGTTTCAAAACCATATCGAAGTCTAAAGCTCAACCAAATAAAAGAACCCCATCACACCATGGCTATCCAGAAATGGAAAGGAAACGTTGGAAGCACTATCACACCTGGAAAAACCCATGCCAATGGAAACAATATAACCAAATGCATACATGCATGTACCATGCATTCACAAAATAGCTAGGAAATCACACATGCAACCTATTACCTGCAAGTATTCCCACTAAAACTACTAGATCCAACATTTTCTTTCTTCACCAATGATTTCCTTTTTACAATGCTAGAGTGCTCCAAGAATGCTCGTGTGGAATACTGTGAGAGAAGAGAGATAATATAAGAGAGCTCCAAGCTAAAAATGAAAGAGGATTATGAACAGATCCTCATAAGCCTTTCTATCATTGAGGCCTCTATTTTCTTCATTTTCCTTAATTTTTCCTTCAATTTTCCTATCATGCAAACTTGTGACCTTTCATCTCCCATTTCTCCTATTTTTCTTTTCATAAATAAAATGCCAATTAATTTCTCTCTGCCTTTTCCAAATCATTTGCCAATTTCCTTAGCCATAATAAACTAAAATTAACACCCACGAGGATGTTTTTCCCAACGTTTAGCTTGGAATACATATCCCATGACCTTGGTCTTATTTTTCCTTTATTAACTTTTTACATGAAATTTTAACTGAGGGTTGTTTCAAACCCCTTCGCCTTAGGGGAAAACTGTCCTCGGTGTTCTACGACACCTATGACCAGCAAGACTACTAAAATAGAAATCATACTACCCTTGGATCTTTATAACTCAACATTTTCTAATATTTACAATGAACAACTTATTGAAAAGAAAAACCAACATGACAAACATGACAGCATGACAATTGTACCACTTAGTGGAGCTTTATAACACATCTCATTGTAGTATTCACAACAACAACCATAAATAAATATGTACATATACCAAAATCCTTTCCTTCAACAAGTAAACAATGAGGGATACATAGCCTGCATTTGATTAGCCATTTCCTAAGTAGCTTCATCAGGCCCAAATTGCTTCCATTGCACTTTAACTTGGTCGATTGCTCAACTCCAGAGCATGAGTTGTTTTGGCTAAAATATGCACTGAGGTTCCAATTGGAATTATCCTTCTAGATCCACCTACAATATAGGCTAGTCAATGACATGATCATAATCTTTCACATACTTCTTAAACAATGACACATGGAAAACATCATGGACTTTCACTATTGAAGGGATTGCAAGTTTGTAGGCCATTGGTCCAATCCTCTCAAGAATCTCGAAAGGCCCAAAATACTGAGGTTGCATCTTAGAACATGACCCAATCCTCAAGGAGCTCCTCTTGGCATTGATGTGCAAGTACACATGCTCCCCAACTTGAAACTCCTTAAAAAGCCTATGCTAATCTACATAACCTACATTTAGATTCTTCTTGATAACTTGCATTTCTTGTTCCATCTCTGCCAACATGTCTGGTCCAATCAGTACCTTTTTCACTGGATCATTATAGATGATGGAAGTATTACAAATTCATCCATAAAGTGCCTCAAACGAACTCATTAGTGACTCTTGATACCCATTATTGTAAATAAAGTCTACCAATGAAAGATATTCCTCCCACCTCTTCTACTGGTGTATGACATGCATCCTCAACATGTCCTCCTTAATCCTGTTGACCCTCTTTGTCTGTCCATGTTTCTACGGATGATGAGTTGTATTAAAGGCCAACTCTGTACCAAAACCTGAAAACAAATACTTCTAGAACCTAGAAGTGAACTTGGCATCTCTATCATATACAATCTTCTTAAGATTACCATGTAACCTCATTATCTCCCTGATGAAGACCTATGCTACCTCACTAGTTGAATTAGTAGAGTTCACTATAATGAAGTGCACTACCTTATTCAAACTTTGTTATAGCTCTGATACCACTTGTTATAGATCTAACTCAGAAATATTAGAGATTTGATATGAAAATATAAGACAATGAAAATAAACACAGAAATAATAAGAGAGAAATAGATAGAAATTCTTCTTTATTGATCTCAAAACCCTTGAGATAGGGCAACACCATACATTCACTCCTTAAGGAAGGAGAACACTCCACAAGCCATATGCCTCTTCATACAATAATCCTTGACATTATTCCTTGACATCTCTCCATGTGGAGTCTCTAGCCTCTATATAGGTCTCATACATACAATACCCTGGGTCATTACCATGGTTCCCTCATACCATCAAACTAATACCATGGGCCCATTACATTATTACTAACTACTTGTGGTCCCTTACATGATATGGGTTAACCACCTTTATTTATTACTATGGCCCATCCCATTATTATATTATTACCTTGGGTACCTCCCTTGGTACCCCATATTATCCCCCCTAGGCATATAACATTTCATTGCCCCCAAAATCCTGCAAAAAAAAAAAATTCTCCACTTTTTTGCCCAAGAAAGTACTCTGATACAACTTGTTATAGCTCTGATGCCATTTGTTATAGATCTAACCCGGAAATATTATATATCTGATATGAAAATATAAGACAATGAAAATAAACCCAGAAACAATAAGAGAGAAATCGATAGAAATTCTTCTTTATTGATCTCAAAACCCTTGAGGTAGGGCAACACCATACATTCACTCCTTAAGGAAGGAGAACACTCCACAAGACATATGCCTCTTCATACAATAATCCTTGACATTCCTCCTTGACATCTCTCCATGTGGAGTCTCTAGCCTCTATATAGGCCTCATACATACAATACCATGGGTCATTACCATGGTTCCCTCATACCATCAAACTAATACCATGGGCCCATTACATTATTACTAACTACTTGTGGTCCCTTACATGATATGGGTTAACCACCTTATTTATTACTATGGCCCATCCCATTATTACATTATTAGCTTGGGTACCTCCCTTGGTACCCCATATTATCCCCCCTAGGCATATAAAAAATTGTCAACCACAACCATAATAGAATTATGTTGTCTAGATGTCCTCAACAAACTTGTAATGAAATCCATGGAAATGACCTCTCATTTCCATTCCCGAACTGAAATCAGTTGTAATAAACCACCTTGCGATGGGGGATTCACTCAATGAACCTCTGACATAGCATGTATGTTCGTAGCATACAACAATACCCTTAATTTGGCTACATATTGGAAAATACTTGTAAAAATCACTTTATTTAACCCTCCACCAATACGAACCCATTACACCTTCCCAATTTAAAAAACCCCTACTTTCACTAGATATCAGAGGTATCCATTTTTTCATTAACATTTTTTGTACCCCTTTATATTTATATCCCTAGTATTCCATTCAACTACACCTTCTCTTGTTCTTATTCTTCTTTTGATTCCAACTTTTAAGAAAAGTGAAATGTATATCTATCCTTCCTTGATTTCAAGAAAAACTGTGAAATATATCCCCTCAAACGCATGGGATCGTGTGAAAGTATAAATTCAAGGAATTGGGAGTATTAGGGAAAATGTAAACATGATAAATATTTATCATTTGTGGCCTCTAAGCAAGGCCCATAAGTTATTCAGGTTTGAGATAACTAAAATGCAAATTTCCTATCATTTCGCTTTTAGATGAGATGAACTTAGGAGTTATTGAGAAGCTTCTACTAGCATTAGATGTGGAAACTCCTTGTAGTTTCAAAATGTAAATTGTAATGTGCTAAAAAAAGTGACTTGAATATACTCTTCTCATCAGTGGAAACAATAATTGATCAATGAAATCTCGAACTATAAAAGAGAATGGGTTCATTCACACATAATACAATAATTTTCTGGGGAAAGCCACAACTAAAAATCCCTTCTATTTATATATTATATTAATAAGAAAATATGAGAAGATTACAATGCTTTTCTCAAGCCTGACCAACCACTGGACTATCTCAATCTATCTCACTACTTCACAAATGAGCTCCATCCAAATCTACTTCCTGCCAAGCTTGTATTTCCTTGCGTAGTTTCCTAAGGAATTAGCTCGTATTTAATTAGGAAGTTCCTCAATTATGAATTGCGCAATCCTCATAGGCCTTCCTATGATTTCATGCACCAACTCTACAATTCAAATGATTATACAATTGATAGTACATTGTCCCTGAACACCAATCTCAAATAGGTCTTTCTCTAATCTGAAATGCATGAGTTAATTATGAGTGAATCTGCGGTTTACTGGTTGAGAAATGTTGGTTACACCCCACTACTAGATCTCCCACTAATTCCTCCATCACTTGGAACT
Organism: Pinus taeda; assembly: GCA_000404065.3. Lineage (NCBI taxonomy): Eukaryota > Viridiplantae > Streptophyta > Pinopsida > Pinales > Pinaceae > Pinus > Pinus taeda. The sequence continues at coordinate 159,925 of APFE030669702.1, read as the reverse complement.
AGTTCAACTAAATTTAAATCAGTTAACCTTAAATAAATAATTACAACTCAAAAGAGCTCAACCTGAGCCCCTAAAATTTAGGAACCACTCTACATGACTTTAGATAGACTCCCAACTCGAATTAACTGAGCCAAATAAGTCAAGTTAACATAGTTAACTATTACAAGTTGTTATGAGAATTAGAATTACAATTTAATTCCTATTTTAAGTCAAGGACAAAATTAAATTATGATTTTCTAGTTGCATTTTTCAACACTCCCTCTCAACAAGAAAGGGATTATCCACTACCCTGATCCTGCCTCTGTGAAACTCAAATTTGCATCTTGACAATTTCTTTCTCAAAATATCTCCATCCTTCTCCTATGTAGTAATGTATTCCATGAACATGATTCTCCTTTGCACACAATATTGTATATGGTGATACCAAATGTCGATATGCTTGGATCGATCATGAAAAACTAGATTCTTTGAGAGTTTGAGACAACTCTAATTGTCACAGTAAATCCTTGTAGGATCCATTTGTTGATGAAATAACCCCAAAATGATCTTCCTCATCTAGATAGACTCACATGTTGCTTGAATAACAACCATGTACTCTGCTTCTACTGAACTGAGTGCAACTAATCTCTACTTCCTACTTTACCAAGAAATTGTTGTTAACCCAATAGTAAGGATTCCCCCTGATTTGATCTTTTTGTCAGATGGAATCTTCACCCAATCTACACTTATGACTCCTTGAAGGTTCACTCCCTTTCTCCGTCTATACCAAATACCAAACTGAGTGGTGCCTTTGAGGTATCTCAACACATTTTTAGCTTCCTTCCAATAGAGTTTGGTTGGCTTAATCATGGCTTGACTAAGCTGGCTAACTGAAAAACACATGTCTAGTCATGTGTTCACCAAATACATAAGTAAACCCACAAGTTATATATAAATAGTAGCCTCCACTACTTCACCTGCAGCAGCATCCTCCTTCCTCCAGTTACTTGTTAGAGGAGTCTCCATGGGTTTGTATCTCTCCATGTGGAACTTCTTCACTATCTCATTGGCATAATTTCCCTAAGAGATAAATAGTTCCTCATCTCCTTGCCATACTTCCATAAAACTAAAGAAATGCATGAGAGCCAGGTCCTTCATATAAAATTCTCTTGCAATACCATCTTTGCAAGATTTTATCATCTTCTCATCACCTATTAGAATCAAATCATTGAGACATAATACTATAATCAACAATTTATCGTAAACCACAATATGGTAAAGGTTCGCATCTACTTCACTTTTGGTGAAGCCCAACCTGGTGAAAAAGATGTCAATCTTGGTGCACCAAGCATGGGGTACTTATTTTAGTCCATACAACACTCACTTGAGTCTGCACACATGCGACTCTTTGTTGAAGGTGTCAAATCCTTTTTGCTTCTCAATATATACCTGTTTCTCAATCATGTCATTGAGGAACGTTTTCTTCACATCCATCTGATCTATCTTCAATCCCATCCACATTGATAGTGCTATAATATATATGATTGGAGAGTACCTTGATACTATAGTAAAGGTCTCATCGTAATTAATTCCCTCCACTTGAGAGAATCCTCTGGCCACAAATATGGCCTTGTGTTTCTCCACACTCCCATATGCTACTTTCTTTACCTTGTAAATCCATCTGGAACTCATCACTGACTTGTTTGTTGGTCTTGGGACCACTTACCAAACATTGTTTATGATAATGGAGTGATACTCCTCAACCATGGAATGAACCCATAATGGTTGTTGCACTGCTTCCTCGAATGAGGATGGATCAATCTATACACTCTCGTTCATCAGAGCCATGTAGCCAGTGTACTGATCTGGTGACATCCTCTATTGGTGATGTGATGTGGGTGTGTTGCAGGTTTATTTGGGCACATCACTCACATCATTTAGATCAATACTTTTAGGGCTCATCAGACTGTAATTAAGTTGCTACATGCCCTAAGAAAGTCATCACATTGAATGCCATCATTCTTGAGAGTTTCCTGGCCTGAAGACATCTTGAAATGACTCATTGAGGAACTAGCGTGGCCTTCGTCAGGGGTAAGTGTGATGCAGAGCACTTAGGCCCATACAACCCTGCTCTTCAGAGCACCTAGGCCCACTTTGACCTACGCTGGGCGAGATTGAGTGAAATATTCATAGGGTTGTAGGAATATTCTTTCATTGTAGCTCATTCTAGAATATTTCCACCTCTTATCCTATCCTATGAGCTTGAAATTGTATAGGCAATGCATCAAATAGCCTCCTATCCTCTCATCCCTTCCTCCATGGAAACTAACTCCCAAATTGGAAAGCCATTCAATGCCAAATTTATGACAAAACCACCTCCATTTCCCTATAAATTGAGCACTCATCATAGTGATTAGGGGCTATACTTTGATAATTTGTAAGGAGATACTATTGGTGTGAGGTTTGAGATTCTAAGCAAGTATTGTTATGCTACAAGAGTGTTGTGCTTATGGTGTGATGAAGGATGGAACTTAAGATGGATGAGCCACATGGGATCAGACTTCTTGGTTGTAACTCTTCCTTCTACTTAATAATGCTATTTAGATCTTTTTGAATATTCTTGTCTTTATGTATGATGATTATATGTGTAAATGCTTTTGATTCCATTCGCTTATAGTTGACAGATCTCTTGCTTTCATTGGCTTTTGTTCGTTGTTTATGATTGTAGGTACTTATCGAGTGGATTTAGTTCAAGAGGGAGCGACAAGAGTCATTCAAAGGAGACAAAGGGAAGTGAAAGATAATAAGTAGGTCCCTTGTCTTAGTTATATTCTATAGAAAAAGGTTAAACTCTTTGAATCTGTTATTCTAGGTGTAGCTACCCACCTAGGGAAATTTTGTTATCCGTAGATGCAAAATTCCACATAACAAATTGGTGAATCTTCTATGGACGATCATCATTACGGGTATTTGACCTTCATCCTAGTACACCCTAGTAGACTTTAGTTGCATCCATTGATCTTGTTTCAGCCTTTCTGAAGTGTTTTTTGTTAAAAATTGTGCTTGAAAGCCCCTAGAATGGTCTCTCTAGCACCGACGCAAGCTTGGTCAGGACACAAAGAGCTGCAAAGCACCGTTGGCTTGAGGACAGTGCTTTGAAGTGCATTGTCTCCCATTCAGGGTTGTGCTGATCCCCCTTAGGTCAAAAATCACACCTTTGACTTGATTTTTCAAAAATTTCCTTTTGTTTTTGCTTTTTGAAAGATCAATGATTGTTGGTCTCTGAAATCAATTTGTGTTTCCTTTCCTAGCCCTACTTTGGTCTTGATTGTTTAGTTTTTCTTAAATGATTTCTTTATCACTATCAATTCGTGGTCAAATTTAGATTATAGTCTATTAATCTTTGTTAAAAATAAAGTGACGTAAAATTCTTCATTCCTTTTGAAAAAGAACTGTTGTAAAGTCTTCGTTCTTGCAAAAATATTGATTGATTGTATGTGCATTAGTTTCTTTTTTTTCATTTCAACATTAAGGGAACTGAAAAGAAAAACTTTCATTGTGAATTGAAAAGTTTGAGTGTGCTCATAGGAATAGTTTAGGAAAATTGCATTAGATGTGCTCTTTGTTCTTTGATTAAAAGAATCTGATTGCTCTAGTCCTACTAGCTAAGGTTTTCATTGTTCAAATTGAATGAAAAGAATGCTTATCATATTAGTTGCATTATAGGAATTTCAAAGACATCACGTGGTGAACCTTGAAAGGCAAATTCTTAATCAAGATCAACTTAAAATTAACCTCAATTAACCTAATGGAGCATTGTCACCTAACATAAAACATTTAGAGGTTGTAGGCTAGAGACATGTTTCAACATCGTAAAACATAGAAGTTGTCTCTAACTTGTCTGCGATCCATTCTGAGTGTGATACCTCATTCCACATGCGTGACTATATCGTATCTCATCCACGTACCTTCGGGTATATAGGGAAGTGTTATAATATGTAGAGTATAAAGGAATGCTCTCATTGTGTGGTTTCGCATTAGACAATGCTAATATGGATTGGACCTCCACGTATTTCAAGTATATATGGGAGGAAAACACTAGGTTGTTGTCCTTCATACACTCTGATACATCGAACACATCATTCAGCGATATTTCCTATCCGTACTTCTCGGTTCGCCGGGAGGTATTCTGCAATTCACAGTTGCTTGGTAAACCTTTTTCCTAGCTTATCCCTTTTCGTTTATTTCTTTTTTGTAATAAAATCAATCAGAAATTGTCGAGGAAAATCAACCCTTACCCTGTCGTTTGTGGAGGACAACGAGTAAAGTACCTTTATCGCCTGAAACTACACCTATCTCGTCAAAGTGATCTCATTTGACTGAATCCAGTACTTAACAAACTTCTGGTTCTTCATCTGAATTACCAAAAACACCTATACCTGTAAGTACCATGACCCTAGTTACTCCTACAATTACTGGTACATTTGTTACTGAAGTGGAACCTCCACAATTACTTGAGAAAACTAGAACTGAATCTAGTGAAACAGTAACCCAAGTTGTTCAACAAGAAGTTGATTCTCAACCCAAAGTTGTTCAACAAGAAATTACTTCCAAACCTGAATTTATTCAACCAAAAGTTGATCTTGAACATATCATTGTTTAATCAAAAGTTACTTCTGAACCAAAAGTTGTTCAAGAAGCTCAACCTGAACCTGTTCTTTTACCAGAACACTTGGATCTTGAGGTTGAACAATCAGAATTTGTTACCATACTAGAAGAAGATCAATCGATACATCCTCAGACATTCGTAACCGTTGAGACTTCCCCTTTACCTCAGGAACAAATACCAGAAATTTATTATCGACCTAATGGTGAAATCCTTCCACCTGGTTTGATTTTGATAGAAGAGGAACCTGAGGTAGAAACACTAAGAACTCCATTCCATTTTGGAACTGGAATTTATCTATATCCTCATACTCGTCATTTTACTGCTCCTTTTGATCTTGATTACTTTCAGACACCCTTTTATTCATTGGGAAATTTATTTGGACATTTGACTATGGCAGAGTCAACATCCCAGACTGTACCATTTGTTACAGCTACAGCAGAATCCTCTGTCGCAACCTATTCGATGTTTACTACGACACCTGAGTCACATTTGTATGGTGTTCCGTCCATCCCGTCGGGTTACCAATCTTTATTTGGAACCCACATAGGTGTTGCTTCTAGCCCTTGGTCTTCACCAATGTCCTCTACATAAATTTTATCTGGTTCCTCATTAACGGATACCGAACAACTGGACCCATCAAGTCAATATCAAGCTGACTCATCTGGTTATTGTCCTATGTATCCGCTTTACACTAGACTACCCCCATACGAAGAACAATATGCACAATCTCCTTAACCTCCATTTTCTGGGGGGAAACCATATGTGGGTATGCCGTCATCTTTAGGTCAACCTAGAATGAATGTCTGTCAGTGGCAGCCAACAATGCCCATTCAACCTAGGATTGTGTATCCATCACAACCTATGCAATCTGTCTCATCCATACCTACTACACCCATTGTTACAAATTTACCGTAGTCACAAGCTCCAATTGTTGTATCTTAACCTGTGCACGTTGGTCCTTCAACCTTAGACCCCCAAGTTTTAGGTTTACAGATTTAGCCTTCTCAAATAGTTTTACAACAATCAGTTGTGCCTGGAGTCCAACAACCTCAGGCTAATTTACCTTTTACTTGAATGACTTAGACTTACACTAGTTTAGTGTATTCACAACTTGGTCAAGTTTACATTGGTGGGAAACAACCGCTATATCAACAAAAACAACAACAATTGCTTCAACAGTGTTGGTAGCCCCAATATCAACAAATGCAATTCTAGCAATATCGACCTCATCCTGGACTTATTCAACAAGCCTATGCTAGGTTTGGTCAACAACAAGTTTACCCATGTCCTGGTCAACAAGCCTATGCTGGGTTTGGATGACAACAAATGTATCCTGGTGCTCAACAACAACCTCATACCATATTTTCTCAACAAACTTACCCCTATCAAGGTTACGAACAGTAGATGCCTTATGCTGGTATGCAAAGGCCTATTGCCCAGGAAATCCCATCTTACCCGGGTTATGCTCAACCTAACCTCAATAGACAATTTCCTTTTGTTGCAACACTTGTGTTACCAGATCTAAATCGGCTCACCGATGACCCAATTATTTATGCACCTTGGTGGCCAGTGATTCCTCATAAATTACCTTTTGATATTCCAAAATTCAATGGAAACATTGGAGAAGACCCGTCCAACAATGTTGAGACTTTTCATTTATGGTGTTCATCAAACTCCTTGAATGATGATTCAGTTAGACTACGTCTTTTTCAGAGAACGCTTCCTGGTTTGGCTGCAAATTGGTACATTGAGTTACCATGAGCTTCTTTTGATAACTTTACAACCTTAGCTACCACATTTTTAACCCACTTCCAGTTACACATACGATATGAAACTAGAACGGAACTATTAAACAACTTTAAATAGACTACTGCTACTCATATCTCTGATCATATTCATGATTGGCGTCCTCATCATCGAATGGTTAAAACTTATCTTCCTGATCAAATTTTAGCTGAGTGGTTTATAAAATCCTTATTTCCATCTATCACCAAGGATGTGGCGAAAGGTGGAGTTGTCATTGAAGAGCAAGTAATTTCTCGTGCCCAATATTTGGACTTAATTTATACATAGTTTGGCACACTCTATGACAAGATCCCAAATGCACCCTGACCAACTTTCACTATTCCTCCACCACCATCGAGTAAGGACTCTCATGCTGGTGATGGTGTGATTGGTTCTTCGAGCACACAAATGGTAGGTAGACCATCTAGTAAAAAACTTCCCATTTCCAATCAAACTTCAAATGCATCTAATAACACTCTTGCTTCCGAAATTAATGATGTGTCATCTGATAAAGGAAAGAACAAAAAGAAACCAGGAAGCAAGAAGAAGGGGAAAAACAAGAAGAAATAAAATAATCACCCTCAAGAGAAATCATCTGATTCCTCTCCTTCGGCTAGGAAACCTCCTTACCCATGTTTAATCTTTAAGGATGAGAACTTTATGTGATATTGTCCTCACCGCTCCAAAGTCTCAAAGCTTCTTAAGACTTCTAGTACATCCATAGTGTTGACTAATCCTTTTCCGAACCTGGAGAAACATATGGTTGCTACAGACCATGATTCCAGTTCCAAAGTGCTTATGCTATCTACCTGTAAGCCTAAAATTGATGTTTTGGTGTCAACATGAAGTAAAGATTATGGAAATCAACCGTCATCATTGAATAACTAGGTTGATCAACCTAATCCTTTGACTTCGACTTTGTCAAATCCTATTCCACTGCCTATTGCACCAGAGTTAACAATAAAACCACCTAAGGGAGTTGTACATAAATCAACATTTAACCCTCAAGTTCGAGAAACACAGAACTATAACATAGTAGACGATTTGGCTTAGTCACCTTCTCCTATGTCAATGCTTGAGGTGCTTCAAAATTGTCCCTCCCAGAAGTAGGATTTGTTGTCAGTAATTGGTAGAATCAATCCAACTGATTCCAATCTTGTGGTTTTCAACCATGTGGGTTATACGCCATAGTTACCAGCACAATTAGCACTCCTAATTCAAGTAAATGCCTCAAATAAACTTATTCATTGAACCATTATTGACGAGGTGGAATATACCTGTATTATGTCGATTAATTGCTAGAAAACACTTGGCTCACTTCCTTTATCACATTCACGAACAACGTTAAAAGATTTTGATGGTCACACATATACACCTTGTGGAATCTTGAGTAATCTGAAAATTGAACTAGGGGGGAAAAATAGTAATTGTTGAAGTTGAGGTTGTTGATAAACCCCTTGACTACAACAATTTGCTAGGAAGAGCATGGGTTTATGCTATGGATTTTTTGGTTTCGACATACTTTCGTACGATTGCATTCCCTCATAAAGGCAGAATCACAGTTATCGATCAACTCACTTTCTTCACCTCTAGTTCACAAGCTACTGGAAGCATCCTGTTAGTTCACGGACCCCCGCTATCTCTTCAAAACATTGGTGTAGGTCTCTTCAAGGATTCTTCCCTAGTGGGTACTTGTTCATTACCGTCACCATCAAACATGGTAGAAGTGGAAAAAGTTGAGACTTGCAACATGATGCCTTCTACTTCATCTCATTTAAGGAAGGTTTTCAATAGTTTTGAAGTTGATAGTAGTAATGAAATCATGCCACTAAGCCCCATTAAGCTTGTATATCAATCAATATTTTTGTCTTGTGCAGTGAGTCCAAATCCATCTTCACCAATTGTATGGGTAGATTGTTCATTAGAATATGGTACTTCCTCTGATACTTTTTCACGTATATTTTCTATTGATGAAGGAATCATCCAATCAATGATGATGGAAGAAGAACCATGGGAAGGCTATCATCATCATTTCCATCTTCCATATCACATAGGAGATTTTTCAAATGAACCGAATCACCCTTAAGTTGTTGATTTCCTTTAAAACTCTGTTTTCATAGATACAATAGATTTCGAGAAAAACTTGTCAAATATCGAAGAAACTATCTCTATCAATATTTTGACCAAAGCTCAAGTTGTAGAAAACATTCATGTTGGAAAATCTTGTTCTCCATCAGAACATGATATTTACCGTGCTCTCTTTCATGAATTCCGAGATATATTTGCATGGTCCTATGAGGAGATGCTAGGTATTGACTCTAGTATAGTTGAACATGAAATTAAAATGTATCTTGATGTCAAACTAGTGCGACAATGCCTTTGTCCTGTTCATCCAAAGAAGGCTCCCGCCATTAAAACCGAAGTTGAAAAAATTTTGCATGCTGGTTTCATATATCCTCTTCCTCTTACTGATTGGGTTTCCAATATTGTTCTTGACATGAAGAAACAAGGAACAATATGAGTGTGCATTGATTATAGGGATGTTAATCAAGTTTGTCCAAAAGACAATTATCCCACTCCCTTTATCAACCAGATTGTTGATGAATGTGCCAGATGTGAAATATTTTCATTTATGGATGGATTTCCTGGCTATAATCAGATCAATATCCACCCAGAGGACAAATCTAAAACTTCTTTTATTTGTCCATGGGGCACATACGCTTATAGGAAACTCCCTTTTGGTTTGAAGAATCTAGGGGTAAATTTTCAGAGGGCAATGAACTATGCCTTCCATGCCATCAAACATGTTTTTCAACCATACCATGATGATTTACCTACTCATTCACGAAAGTGGACTGATCACCCACAACATTTGAGAGCTATATTTTTACGGTGTTGACACTACAAAATACGACTCAATCCACACAAATGTGTGTTTTGTGTTGGTTCTAGCCATTTGCTTGGTTTCGTAGTGTCTAAGGAAGGAATTCAACTCAACCGATTGGGTGTGGAGCCTGATTATCTTCTTTAGTTAGAGGTATTGCCACATTGGACTCCAGTTCATAATATGGCGGCAACACCACCCATAAAATATATGTTGTAGGGGGTGTCCGGGGGGGTGGCTGCAACAGATGTAAATTTCCTTGTTAAATGTTGTAATTTCATAGTCAATATAGGCCATTCATTAGGCAAAGATCTAATAGTAGAAGTTATGTTTAATTTAGAGTTTTTTTCCCTAGAAGGCAACCCCTTGCTATAAATGAAGGAATTGCATTGTCTCTATGTATATCTGTATTCTGAGTGAGGAAGAGAGAGGAGATTGAGAGTGAAGAGGGAATTACGGCAGATCTACTACAGGTTGTATCTCTTCAGTTTGTTGGATAATATAAAAGGAAGGACTGGCTATTTCTCCGTGGACGTAGCCCAAATTGGGTGAACCACATATATCTGTGTCTCTCTTTTTTTATGCATTTTTTGTATTTATATTTCTAGAATATGTTATGTGTTCCATTGCTGTGTAATATATTATTTACTAACACGACCCACTTAAGGTTCAAGAAATTCTTGACTTGCCTCCACCTTCCAATCTACTACAGTTACAGAGACTCCAAGGGAAGGCTAACTTTTTGAGGAGGTTCATTCCCAATTATGCTAAAATGGCTAAAGGATTTACTCTTCTTTTGAAAAATGTGATACCCTTCCATTGGGATCCGGTTGCACAAGCTTCCTTTGATTCTCTTAAAGATACCTTGCTTAGAACGTCATTAATGTATTCCTTGAATTATCAAAGCAACTACTCCCTGTATCTCGTCCCTACAGATACAACCATTGGAATGGTTTTAGTCCAAGAAGAAGATGGGATTAAACATTTGATATATTATTTGAGTCGCAATCTCAATGATATAGAAGTTAAGTACTCTTACTTCGAAAAGCTCGCTCTGGTAGTTGTTCAAGTTGTACAGAGAATTCACCACTATATCTTGCTCCGAAAGACCACTGTCATTTCGAATTGCAACCTTATGACATATATTTTGTCACATCAATTGCTAGGGGGGAAATACTCAAATTGGATTGTCATTTTGCAGGAATTTTATTTTGAATTCATCAAATCCAAATCAAATAAATCTCTAGCTTTCGCCGAGCTTCTTTGCAACCTTCCTTCAAATACCATTGATTCAACATCAGAACCATGAATTATGGATGAGTCTCTATTCTTGATTTTTTCATCTGACCCGTGGTATGGGGATATATTGATTTATCTCCAAACCCAAACTTTCCATCCAGATACCTTTCGCTCGCAACAATGACATATTTGATACCAAGCCAAAGATTATCTAATCATTGGTGACACTCTTTACCATCGTGGTATCGATACAATTTTACGGAGGGGCCTCACACATGAGGAAGTGGAGAAAGTTTTGAATGATTTCCATTCAGGTGCTTGTGGTGGACACTTATCTGGTTATGCTACCACACAAAGAATTCTCCATGCAGGTTACTTCTGGCCTACCATATTCAAAGATTGCATTATTGTTGTTAGGAGTTGTCATGCATGTTAGATCTATGACCGTAAAGTTAGATTGCCACCTACACCATTGCATCCTGACATCGTTGTTGGACCATTTGCTAAATGGTGCATTGACTTCATGACATGTAACCCGCACTTGGCTGGGGGGCATGGGTACATTATAGTCTTCGTTGAATATTTCACAAAATGGGCTAAGGCGATGCCAACATTAAACAATAGTGGTGAGATCGCTGCACTTTTCTTTCTCAACCACGTGGTTTCCTGGTTTGGTGTACTACAAACTATAGTTATAGATCATGGGTCGCATTTTCCCAATCACATGATGACTGAGTTAACGACCAAGTTATGACTTTCACATGATAGTTCTACTCATTATCCGCAAGCTAATGGACAAGTTGACACCATCAACAAAGTCCTTAAGTGAATGCTTAAAAGAATGATAGGGGTTCATAAATGAAACTGCCATTTAATCCTGTACTCTGCTTTGTGGGCATATCAAACCTCAGTAAGGAATGCAACTGGATCCACACCCTTTCAATTGGTGTATGGTTTGAGGCAATCTTGCTGATACAATGTAAAATTTCATCTCTTAAACTCATAATTGACCTGTTACTCGACACTTCTGATGAAGAAGCACATTTCTTAGAACTCATCAATCTGGATGAAACCCGTCATGAAGCTGCATCAGCTAACAAAGCACATAATAAAAGAATCAAGGTGCAATACAACAAAAATGTCAACCCTCGTATTTTCTCAGAAGGAGACCTTCCCTTGCTTTATGATCAGAAGCTGATAAACAACGAGTAGGAAAATTTGAACCACTATGGATGAGCCCTTACATTGTTAACCGTTTTTTGGAAAAAGGTGCCTATGAGTTGGTGGATTATGATGGAATTCCATTGTCACAACCCCAAAACTAGTTGTATCTCAAACGTTACTATGCTTAATTGAGTGTAGTAAAATCACTGTATATATGCTTTAATTGCATGTGTGTGTGAATGTGTCTTTTAGAGTTTTTTATGTGGTTAAGTAATCCACTTTTTATTTGTAGATGTCAGAATCTTTGGAGCCATTTGTTGGTTACGCTGATGATGCTAGTCGTAGTACGCAGAACCTATCTTCTATAACATGGGCCATTTTTGCTCCAAGTAGAAAGTTAGTGAGTTTTCAAGGGATTTGTGTTAGTCATTCTATGAATAATATTGTTGACATATCACATTGATTGAACTTCTCTCTAATGCCATTTCACTTGGCATTCATCAAGTCATCATTAGGCTAGGCTCAAAACTCGTCATATTTCAACGAACAAATGTTTATACCATCCGAAACCCAAATATTCTTTGTATGTTCCTTAGAGTTCATCTTTTGGAAAGACATTTTGAGTACATTCAATATCCACATATTTCCATAAACTTTAACACATTAACTGATTCATTAGTGAACTATGTGTTAAACAAACATTTGTGACACATGTAAAAGTAAATTTTCAATTCACATGATTAGTTGAATAGGATTGCACATAACCATATATAAAAAAACTCTAAAATTAAAAAATATATATATGTTTCAAAGTTTTACAAAATTTGTGTCTAAGACATGTTTTGTCATTTGACCTAAAACTCAAAATGCATACAAAAATCATCCTAAGTAGACCTAGTGATGTTCATGATAACACGTCACAGCTACAACCTCATAGGCAACTCCTTGATCTGGATATCCAGAATACCAAGGTTAACCCCTTTACATTATCATGCAACTCTGCTAGTGTCTTCGTCAAATCCAAATCCTCGAGAACTGCTCTCCCAACATTTCTTTGTGCTAGTTCACCAACATGTTGTTGATGTCCCATAGGTTGAACAATACCAAATCTAATTGGAAACATAAAAAACACAAATACATGTAGAAACTTAAAAATTAAAAACATTTGGTCAAAAACAATTTACCTATAGCACCCCATTGAGTGCCCACTGGTAAACTCAACTCTGGATCTCCACGAAAATCTATCCCTGTGTATGGATGCTCCTTGATGACAACGTGTTATCGATCGAGCCAACTGAAGAATGCAGTAGAAAACGTGATTGATGACTGACCAGCATGTCTAGCCATCATTTCAGCCCACCTCTGCATCTGTGGATCTCTAGGACCAACTACACCCAATGTTACATGCTAAGGTTGCATCAATGGAATTCTCTCTAAGGTAAAAGTGATTAAGAGGGATCCATAGCTAAAATTATTCATCTTACTTCTCTTTACCTTTGTCAGTTTCTCTTTCAGCGAAGAAAGTATGACCTCACACCATTTGAATACAGTTGGCTCAAGACACTCGAGCACATATTGCATGTATGATTTGTTCGCCAGATGAAGTGCCACACTACCTACCAACTTTACAATAGTGAAAAGGATTGTTCTGAAAGGAAAATCATGTACATCCTTGATGTTTATTTTCCCATCCTAGCTAGGTTGTGTACTTGGTCAACAAAACTGTCAAATATAGTCCCTCACAGATTCACCTCCATGAGAAAATCCTAAAAGAGAAATGGGGGCACCATGTCTCGACAACCCGTTAAGAAAGTAAACATCGTCGATCATAATAGGGACCACTTTGTCCCTTACGTGAAAAGCTTGATCTGTTGGATCCCATGTATGAACTAAGAACTGGAATAGTTCTAATTGTTGCCTCATCTCAGACAACTGAAAGTATTTGAGAAACCCACAATTTCTGAGGGCTTCAACAGTACCCGAATAATTTAAGGCAACCATGTCTTGTTCTTCATGCTCTCTTTCTTTCCAAGTAATAGACATTCTAATTTGATGAAAGCCTGAAATCAAACCATAAGCTTAGTTAGGATCCATTTCATGAAAAAAAACTAGAGAAATTTTGGGCCAAACAGGTGAAACAAATTTGTGAAAATCGCCCAGCACAACCTAGGTAAGGAGACAGTGTGCTGCAGAGCATGTACCCTTCTGTTTGGGTGCTCTACAATGCAGTTTTCGATGTGGAAGGTTGCGCTGATCCAAAGGCGAAATATACTAACTGAGGGGCCCTAAAACCACAAAAAAATTTCTTGAAACTGTAAAATAATGATATGAAAAGAAAGAGAAGGGGTAGATATTATACCTAGTCCGAATGGCACGAGAAATGATCCACAAAATCTCTCACAATCAACTGTTGAAGATTGAGGTAAAAAATTGGTTAAGAGCACAAATTGAATGGTAAATATCAAAGGGTGAAAATGACATGGTAAATTCTTTTTTTATGTTTATTTCATGATCATTAAATGAGTAAATTTTAGTATTTACCTATTTTTACCAATGAAATAGGTATGTTTCATCCATTTGGTGTTGTTCTGAATAGATTTATAGCTGATATAGTGAATTTGACGTGTAAGATCGTGAATTATACCTTGACCACAGAGCATAATTTTATCTCTTTTTCAGGCTCTGTTAAACATCGATAAAGGAATCCCCTTGGATTCCTCTTTAAGCTCTTTTCAAACTCTCAAAATATGAAAATTTTATCGAGCGCTTGTCCCTTTCAGCTTGTTAATGGATTGGAAATGACATATACTCAGTATAAGCTTAACCCTTTTCCGAACTGAGATAGATTATTTAGGAAAAAGGAATATGTTGATCAAACATGGTCAATAGGTTCTCTCTCGTATTATTTTATGTTTTTTCAGACTTGAGAGACAAATCTATGAAAAATAAATTGTGGAGTTTTGTTTTTGTCCCTTTTCAAACTCTCTAAACATGAAAAGGACCAAGTTATCATTATCGTTAAACTTGTTAAAACATCAAATAGTGACAAACTTGTCCATCATGACAAGACCGAGTTTCACCTTTGCTAGACTCGTTATAAAATCACACAGTGATGGATTCACCTGAAGGGTGGAATTATACAAAAAACATAAGTTATCATCCTCAAGCTTGATAAAAAATAAAGAGGTACTAGTTAACAATGACTAGGGAAAATGGAAAAAGGGGTAAACCACTTTATGGCAGTAGGTTGCTCTTGAATATGAGACTTTCACTTCATCTCTGTGACTATTTGGGTTGGGTTATCTTCTTGATGGTTATCATAGGTATGGTCTATCATACAATCAATTACTTTGATTCTGGGTCAATGTTGCCAATTCATTAATTGTCGCTGACATGTTCAAGAGAAGTCACTCAGTTAAATTCATCCTTTGCAATACCTATAAACCTTCATTTTCATGACTACCATTCCTGAACCTTGTGTCGTCAGTCACATTCTATCTCCAAAAATCATTACACTCGTTTCCTGTCATTGATGTGGGATACATCAAGGCTCTCCTATGATGAGTCACTTCTTGTCAACATTAGCACATTATCCAAGAAGTTGACTTAGAAACACCCTTTCAGTACCTTGGGGCTTGCATACATCAATGGAAAGTTTCTTGCTTCCGATGATAGGTTGACATCATTGGCCTTTAACCGAAAGACTTTGTATGGTGTTCAACATCAAAACATCCATTCACACCATGCATAATCTACTGCAGTACCTTGAGGATCATTATCATTATCGATGATTTCTCTCATGTCTGTTAATGGCTTACATCATTGGATGGTAATCAGATGGTGTCTTCCCATGTTCGACTTCAGATCACATATTCACATGGTTAGAATCATACTTGAGTGAATGATTGAACGAGAGAGAAGACCCTAGATCTAGTTTCATCCATTTGGGCTATGATTTTAGGAAAGTACCAAATCATTTGTACGATGGCTTTACACTGATGGTCATCCCATCATGGGTCTATATCTATAGACAACTATCTATGTACATGTAATGAAAATTTTATATGTTGAGCATGGGTATGCCTTCCCTCAACAATTGATGAAAAAGCCAAAATATCATGATATTATGTATTGTAATTGATGCAGGCTGCCATCCACTTCAGAACCTCCTCATCACATCGTAAAGCATATCACTCGATATTATCATTTTTGACTTCATGCTTTAGGGGGCAGCTGTTACAGGTCTATTTCGACACATCACTCCCATCATTCAGATCAATACTTTTAGGGCTCATCAAACCCTAATTTAGTTGCTACATGCCCTGAGAAAGTCATCACATTGAATGTCATCATTCCTAAGAGTTTCTTGGCCTGAAGACATCTTAAAATGACTCCTTGAGGGACCAGCGCAATCTTGGTCAGGGGTAAATGCGCTACAAAGCACTTAGGCCCATTCAATCCTAATTTGCAGAGCACCTAGGCCCAATTTGATCTGCATTGGGCAAGATTGAGTGAAATATTCATAGGGTTTTGGGAATATTATTTCATTCTAGATCATTCTAGAAGATTCCCACCTCTTATCCTCTCCTATGAGATCGAAATTGGATAGGAAATGCATCAAATAACCTCATATCCTCTCATCCCTTCTTCCATGGAAAATAACTCCCAAATTGGAAAGCCATTCAATGCCCAATTTATGACAAAACCACCCCCATTTCCCTATAAATTGAGCACTCATCATAGTGATCAAGGGCTGGACTTTGAGAATTTTTAAGGAGATACTATTGGTGTGAGGTTTGAGATTGTAAGCAAGTACTGTCATGTTGTCAGAGTGTTGTGCTTATGATGTGATGAAGGATGGAACTCAAGCTAGATGAGTGACATGGGATTAGGACTTCTTGGTTGTAACTCTTCCTTCTACTTAATAAATTTGTTTACACCTTTTCCCATATTATTGTCTTTATGTATGATGATTATATGTGTAAATTATTTTGACTCCATTATCTTATAGTAGATAGATCTCTTTCTTTGATTAGTTTTCGTCCTTTGTTTATGATTGCAGGTACTTATTGAGTGGATTCAGTTCGAGAAGGAGTGACAGGAGCCATTCAAAGAAGACAAAGGGAAGCAAAAGATAATAATTAGGTCCCTTTTCCTATTTATCTTCTATAGAAAAAGGGTAAGCTCTTTAAATCTGTTGTTCTAGGTGTAGCTACCCACCTAGGGAAATTGTGCTTATTTGTAGATGCAAAATTCCACATAACAGGGTGCTCCCATATTCTCTCTAGCATCCTGCATCAATATGTTAACCTCTTTGGTGCACTTCCTTCCATCTCTGAAAATCTCTGCATGAGTGGGTGTTTCCACTCTCTTATCCTCTGTAAGTGGCTACTCCAAATCATCCTTAGGTTTCTCCTTTGGAGCTAAAATCTCCTCATTTGTATGTAATTGAGATATCCCTCTCAAGGGAGCATATCATTACCTTTTATTCATCAAAATTAACACATTTACAAACCATTGTCATCATGTTTTCTTGTAGGTACACCCGATAGTTGTGAGGTGTATCAGTGTACCCCACAAATATACCCAACTCATCTTTGGCTCTAACTTTTTTTGTGCATCCTTAGTAACATGAAAATAGATTGATTAACCAAAGATCCTGAAGTGTGCCACATCTAGTTTCTTAACTAAAAAATATCATCCTGATAATTTTATGAGGGCTTATGTTCTTGAAATAAACAACTATGTTGCATGCTTCATCCCACAAGTGCAACACTAGGCCTTGATCATGTCACATTTTTTGTTCCGATCCAACAATACTTTTGTTCTTCCTTTCAAAGATGCCATTATGTTGTGGGTTATGAGGTGCTATTAACTCTCATCGAATTCCTTCTGATTCATAGAAGTTCTTGAATTAATTCAATACATATTCTCCACTGTTATTGCTTTTGAGAGAATTAACTTTCTTGTCAGTGTCTTTCTCGACAAGTTCTTTAAATTCACAAAATTTAGTGAATGTATGACATTTATTTTGCATGAAGATAATCCAACAATTACAGAAAAAATCATTAACAAATATTACATAATAACTATGCTTGGTCATGGATGCTATCGTGAATGGTCCACACACATCTGAGTGAACTCTATCAAGGATCGCTTGTGCTTGACTATCTTTATCATGAAAGGAAGCTTTGGTGTAATTCCCCAATGTACACCCTTTGCATGTGTCTCTCTACTCTAGCGTACCCTTGGGAAGTCCTATATTATTTTTTTGCACAATATTCAAAGCTCTGTGGTGCAAGTGACCCAATCTTCTATGCCACAACTCACTGATGTCTCGGCTCTGCACCTTCTCTGCATTTGTGCTCAAAGAAGCACAATCTTCTACATCCAATTTGTAGAGGTTCTTGACCTAAACCCCAATCTACTTCACTTGTCCTAAGGCTATGTGATGAACTAAAACCTTTCCCTCACTAAATATCACATTGCATCCACAGTCCTCCAACATGGAAACTGAAACCAAATTCTTCTTCAAACCCGAAACATACATGACATATTTTAATGTGAGGGGAGAGCCAGACTCTCTTTGAAAGGTAACAATACTGATGTCGGTCATGCTACACATCCTATCATCTCCCATCTTGATGTGCATCTGGAGGTCCTTCTCCTCCAAGTCACTAAAGAACTTTTTGCTTCTGGTCATATGGAATGAGGCTCCACTATCTAGATACCACACACTACCCATTACCAATGTCACCATGCCAGTAATGAGGGTGAAATCTAGTTTGAATTGTGAAGCAATAGATTCATCTTCCTCTCCTCTTGAGGGATTATTATGGACCTTGTTGTGCGGACACTTTGTGGCATAGTGTACCAGCTCGTGATAGTGAAAACATTTAATCTTCAACTTTTCATTCTTCTTGCTACCCTGACTGGAATTTGATTTGGAATGGGATGAGTTCCCCTTCCCTTTCTTCACGTTTCTATTCAAGGCACAATTCTCCTCATCATCATGCTTGGATGAGGATCCATCTCTGGTGTTCTACTGAATCTCTTCCTGTACCAAGTGAGACCATAATCACTCCCACTCTAGTAGCTTCTACCTCCCATTAACTTAGTCATGGTAGTTGTGCCAGCTCTTGGGAAAGCCTTGAAGTGCTAGGATTACTAGAACTTTTTTAGGAACGGTAACACCAACACTTCCAAGCTCATCCTAACATTGTCTGGACTTGGTTAAGTACTTTGGTATCGAGTCACCCTTCTCCATCTTGATTTTTCTGAGGTTTTCCTTCAGTGGCAACTTCCCGTGGTCACTGTTGTTTTAAAATAGGTATGTTAAGGCCTTCCATAATTGCAAATGGATTTTCCTTACTATGAAGGTTCGAGACAATATGATCTCAAACTCCTTCTATGATAATCCTTCTCACCTTTGCCACACACTTTCTCCACTCTGACAGATCCTAAGCACCATTTGGCTTAAGAATATCTTTTTCTATGAATTTCTTAAGCCTGTTGTCTTCTAACACTACCTCCATCTTGTCCTTCCAAGAAATATGGTTCGAACTACCCTCAAGGTCATATTCAAGTCTCAATCTGTAGAATGACATCCTGCCGGCTCTAAAGTATGATACTGCAAATTCAGTTGCTCCTGCAATAGACAAATTCATATTCTTCTCTTTTATAGTGATTTCAGCTTTGGTACCATGTAGAAATTCCTTTTAGATTCAAACTACATATTGTAATATGCTAAAACAATTAACTTGAATCTACTCTACTGATCAATAGAAATAATAAATGATCGATGAAATCACCAAGCATAGAAGAGAAAGAATTCAATCACACAACACAATAATATTTTGGGGAAAGGCACAACTAAAAACCCTTGCTATATGTATATTTCATTAATCATAAAATATGAGAAGATTTCAATGGTTTTCTCAAGCTCGAGCAACCTCTACACTATCTCAATCTATCTCACTGCGTCACAAACAAGCTCCAACCAATACTTACCAAATTTTCTACCCACCAAGCTCTTATTTCCTTAGATAATTTCCTAGCGAATCAGCCCATATTTAATTGGGAAATTTCTCAATTATGAATAGTGCAATCCTCATAGGCCTTCCCTAATTGCATGCACCACTTGTACAATTCAAATGGCTATACAAATGATAGTATACAGTCCCTGAACTCTAATATCTACTAGTTATTTCTCTGATATGACATGAATGAGTTGATTATGAGTGAATCTTCATTTTAATGGTTGAGTAGTGTTGGTTACACTCCATTACTGCAGGTTACACCCCATTACTGCAGGTTACACCCCACTATTAGATCTCCCACTAATTTGTCAATTAGTTGGAACTAGTATAACTAAATTTAACTCCGTTAAACTGAATTAAATAATTGCAAGTCAAAAGAACTCAACTTGGATGCCTAAAATTTAGGAACCACTCTACATGAGTCTAGATAGACTCCCAACTCGAATTAACTGAGCCAACTATGTCAAAATAACTTAGTTAAATATTACAAGTTGCTATGATAATTAGATTTATAATTTAATTCTTAATTTAATTCAAGGACAAAATTAAATTAGGATTTTCTTAAATTAGATTTTCCCCATTGTACTCTATCTTAGCTGGTACTCTGTCAGCGACACTATAAGTGGCTTGTATGTGTGTGTGCACATAGGTGTGTGCATGTCTATATAATATTTTCATGTATTATATAAATTTTAAGTTCAAGTTCAGATGCTATCCCAATTAGTGTGGCTAAATATCTTTACCATCTTATTTAATTTCAAGAAGTTGCATATTGATAAACATATTACCTAATATTAAGGATTCTTGGCAATCAAAAGGTCACGTAATTCTAAGGGGTCCTTGGGTAGATATGTTAGGTAGGTCTCTTATTAATGTGGTGGTATATTTTTCTTCAGGGGTATTTTTTTAACATATGGTTGACAGTGAACACAATGAGTTGAATAAAGAACACAATTTATTTTCAATATCTTTGGGACGCATTACTTAAGGTTGGAGAAAAAAGTGTTTCCTAGGTTGATATGGAGGGTGCGTCAAATTATGTGGGTGTTAATTAGCTGATCATGGAGAGATTTAAAATAATTGATGACATCCCTTGTGTCATAGTACCACTCATTGTGTTGATTTATTCCTTCATGATCTAGACAAATTGGCTTCGGTGAATGGGGGATTTGTAAATGAAAAACAATTATGAATTTAATCATATTCCATTACCTTTTAGTCAGAATCTCTAGGAAGCATGATAGAAATAAATTAATGGGGCCTTTTGACACAAAATTTTCCTTGTTTTACATCATTTATGAAAAGAGAAATTGAGGAGAGGCTGGCAGAAATATCCTTTCTCCATGCCTATATATACATGGATTAGTCTACTTATATTATGCACATATATGGGTGAAGAAAATGTAAAATTAACTTGTGTAAATTGACATGGGATTTCATTTCTCAAATATATAACTAGTTTGTGACATTTTCACATTTGAAATATTTATATTTTGTGTTCAAAAATAAAATTGATTCAACCTTTATGGAACACAAGCCACTAACCATTTTATCTAACCAATTCTATGTTATTCTTGTGAACAATATCAATGAAATTTCCTCGAGTCGCTTCATCAATTCCAAGTTTAACACACTAATTCTAAACCAAACTCATTTTAGATTGATCAACTAGTGCATTAATTAGGATGTGTAGCCCACTAAACTCTAAACCAAATGTGTTTGCAGAATAAAATACAGGCATAATCCTGCAAATTCCACTTAGATCACTTTTCTAAGCTAGGTTTCCAATCCTGTTTTAGATAGCTTTCTAGTGTATTATTACATAAATCACCCTAGCACTTCATCAATTACGAATCACTCACAATTGAGTCTTGCCCAGAGTGTTGCAGGATTTTAGTAATATCCTTATAGAGGTTGTTTTTCATTGTTGAATATGTCATTGTCATGTCAAACATTTTTTTAAATCTCATGCAATAGTCCACTGGCCCCTTGGGGTGTGTCTTCCCTTGCATGGTCCATTTGTAAGCATAGTATACATAGTCATATCAGGGAGATGGTTGGTATATTTCACTAGTTTAAACATCTTTATTCACTAGTTAAGAATATTAAATAATTTGTGGAGACTTCCTATGATATTCACAACCACATCTATCCACCAGGGTTTGTAACATTCAACGTTCTGACAGGTGGTATACATATCATTTGATTTGAATATTTGAATGTGATAGTGTATATATCATTTACAGTGACATTCATTAAACCTAACAATTTGTATACTATAGTCAATGACATTGAATATTCCATAACCATATGGATGGACATGGCCATAACATTGTGGATTTGATTGAAAATGAAGTGGGGGTCAACGAAAGTGAGGTGGCATTATTGTACTTAGTAAGATTTCATTTCCATGTTAAATTATAACATGAAATCCCACCCTTTTATTGGTTGTAGATTGTAAACAATCAAATATCAAGCATCTTACAAAATATTTTAATCTTGAAATACCTCCAAATGATAGAAAATGATGTGTCACAAGAGATGGGATGAGCTAGATCATTTTTAAAAACCTCCAAATGGGAGAAAACAAAATGTCACAAGAAATTGGATGAATCACTTTCGAAAGGGTTATATAGCAATTGAGATGAACATGTCCACTACAAGGTTAGGTAGAAAGGTCAATTATTTCATTGTCCAACATATTAGTGTTAGGGACCAATACTATATGGTTTTTTTATACTATTTTATAATTGTAATTATTTCTCATAAAATTGCACAACAATCTACAATAAGAAAAAAAATCAATCACATTCACCATTCATTTCAAATGAAATCATTCTACATAATATATATGAGAGAATTAGCCCCATGAATCCGGATTGGTCTCCAATTCATGCATGAAAAGTTGATTACAACATTTAGAAGCATCTAAAAATAATCAGTGGATAAATCACTCGAACAAGGCATGCACTTAGAATGCACCTTCTTTCCTTCCACATTTTCATCATATTGTTGAATTGTTAAATAGAGAGATAAATGAAGACCCAATTATTATCCAGGACTTGGTTTTTGATTCACAGAAACCCTCGTCCATAACATGATTGAATTAGAGTGACATAGTTGTCAACATAAATTGTATAATCCAGCTAAAATATTGAATAAAATGATAGATACAACATGAAAGGTTCCCTACTAGACTTTAATCGAGCGTGTGATGAATGCTACCTAGTTGATAAATGTCAAAATTCATTTTGTTAGAATTACCTTTCATGAAAATGTTTGAAGGTAAAAGCCTAGAAAAGTTTTTCATAAGTAAGAATTAGGAAAAAGAAAAATGCTAAGTCAGACACATCTGAATGTGTCACCATGTCATAGTTGTTTTAAAGAGCTCCATAGTGACACACAATTTCAGAAAAATATTTATATTTATTGATTTTAGAACACGTATACTTAGTAATATCTTATAGTAATGTGCAAATAAAATGCACAACTCCATATTTAGCCTGCCTACCTCAAAACTCCATTAATATTGTAAAAAGTGAAAAATACCATAGAAAACATTATACCATTTATAGACATTCTAGATAACATTACAACATATGTAGACATTCCTATCTAGGTTCTCTACTCCATATTCTTCTCAAAGATTAAACATGACTTTGATTGCATTTCGGCCACCAGCACTAGTCTCAAAAGCTTCTTCCACTTTGGAGAGAAGCCAAAACAATGGGTGATCAAGGGTTTGACATCCATTTTTCCACTCCTTAAAAAATCCAATCATAGAGGCCAAGTGTTCTTGTAGGAGAAAAAACCAAAAACATCCATCTCCCTGCAAGCAAAATCGGCATGAGCATAATTGCTTCCCTAAAATGAAATAGTAAAATATACTCCCAATATGCTTCAAAAAATAAAGATTTATTGTGGAATATTGGATATGAGAAGACCATACCTAGCATCATCTAGAGTGAGTGCCAGAGTCATCTCATTATTTCCCATTCCCACAAGGCATACCTTACCACTAGCAAATGTAGCCTTTAGAGCTATCAACATGGTTTTAGAAAAACCAACACAATCTAAAGTTACATCTATGTTTCCACCCATAACTTTTGTATATGGGTAAATTATTCATCAATATCTTAAAAAATCATCATCCCAATCAGTAACAAAATGAATTTGGTAGGAAATTATCCCATCCATAATAGTTCTCACCGCTAAAGCAACATACAAATTTCAATACAAGTAATGACATTATTAACATTATACCTAATATTCTATGGACACTACGATACATTCAACGAAGCCAACTTTTTTAGCCATTGATTGACACTGTTCATCTACATCAGCAATAATAATCCTTGTAGCTCCAAATGCATTTGCAGATAGCCTAATGATAAGGCCAATAGGACTTGCCCCATTACTATGAAATTTGTTTAAGGACGTATAGAATCATGACAACAAGCATGAACTCTAACACTGAGTGGTTCACACATGGCACCTTCCTCTGTACTTAAATTATCTTACAACTTGAAACATAAATATGCAATATGAACATTATGTAATTCAAAATCAAATAATTATCAAATTGTCATATATATGAAATTATGAATAGTGTGAACTATCAATATACATCAACAAGTAGATATATATTTTTTCATACTAAAATTTTGCCTTCAAGAAGAGAAGATGAGTAGCTATATAAGTTTCCCAACCTACCCAAAGGTTAGGAATTGATTTTTAGCTACAACCTAAGATGCTACACTAATATTAATCCTAAATGGTAAATTAGCATAAATATATTTTAACTCCTGACCTGTTATGGCTCCAAATCTCACCCTTGAGGTTTGTAATGTTGCACTCATGGCCTAGGGCAACCCCTCCTTCTAGACCTGGTCCAACATTTAAAAAACAGTGTTTTACTCCCTATACATGACATTTCCCTGAGCTAAACACGTGTGTATGTGGGTATGTGTATACCCAACCCACGTATATGTCTTAAAACACTTAAAAAATTAAATCTCCTTAATTTCGGGTGGAGATCACAAGTTTCACCTGTTGATTACCTATTAGTGCCCATGGCCCAAATGTTCCCAATGAATTCCCAACTAAAAAACTACTTTGGGAGAATTATAAAAAGGCTTCAATGGGAAGGCCTAAGGGAGGAGAGAAGAGAGAGAAAGATCACTCTGCTGAGATTTTCCCTGACTAGGTCTGAAGATCCTTATGCCTCCTGCACTTCCCCCATTTACGAGAAACCCTTCTTTTCTTGTGTGATGATGTCTATCTACTGCTTGTGATATCACGAAGTAAGTCATGGAAGGAGTTTGTTAAAGGCTTGATACTGGATGAATCCGGAGGATGGTTCCGCTTGGAGCCTGCAAAAGGACGACTCAGGTGAAATTATTCCTTTCTGTACTTTAGTTATCTATAATAAAAGAAACACTTGTCTTTGTTCCTGATATAAATCTTCTTCATAGTATATTGAAAGGTAGCTAGTTACACAAGTAAAAAAACATTCATATATGAATCATAACATTGATATCATAAACATGAAGAAGATTTATATCAGGAACAAAGACAAGTGTTTCTTTTATTATAGATAACTAAAGTATAGAAAGGAATAATTTCACCTGAGTCATCCTTTCGCAGGCTCCAAGCGGAACCGTCGTCTGGATTTGTCTAGTCTCAAGCCTTTAACAAACTCCTTCCATGACTTACTCCATGATATCACAAGTAGTAGATAGACATCATCAGACAAGGAAACAAGGGTTTCCTGTAAATGGGGGAAGTGTAGGAGGCACAAGGATCTTGAGACCTAGTCAAGGAAAATCTCAGCAGAGTGATATTTCTCTCTCTTCTCTCCTCCCTTAGGCCTTCCCATTGAAGCCTTTTTATACTTCTCCCAAAGTAGTTTTTTAGTTGGGAATTCGTTGGGAACAGTTGGGCCACATGCACTAATAGGTAATCAACAGGTGAAACCTATGATCTCCACTCAAAATTAAGGAGATTCAATTTTTTTAAGTGTTTTAAGACATATACGTGGGTTGGGTATACACATATCCGCATACACACATGTTTAGCTCATGGCAATGTCGTGTATAGGGAGTAAAACATTGTTTTTTAAATTTTGGACCAGGTTTGGAAGGAGGGGTTTCCCTAGGCCATGAGTGCAGCATCACAAACCTCAAGGGTGAGATTTGGAGCTATAACATGACCTATCATGTATCATGCGTTGAGATTTGACATCTTTTAGAGGATGATAGACACAAATATTTTATTTATGGCTCATGTTGGAAAATAATTATTAATATTTTTTTAATGTAACATGTAGACTCCATGTTAAACACAGAAGGAATTAAACATCTCCCTCATATTATTGAGAACTGAAGGAATTAAACATCTACTCCTCATACTGGACTGTAGAAGGTGTCTTTCTTTGCAATAATACAATCTCATATTGAAATCAATATGTGAAGAAAAATATATTTTTAACAAAAAGAATGGCTTATTGTTTTGGAAAATTTTGTATCTACGGATAAATACTAATTCCCTAGATAAGTAGCCATATCTAGAACAATAGTTTAAAGCACTTTAACCTTTTCCTATAAGCAATAGATAAGACAAAGAGAATGAGAAGACCTACTTGTAGTTGTGCTTTCCTCTTGTCTCCTTTGTATCAGTCCCGTCGCTCCTTCTTGTACTTAACATGCCTAAGAAGTACCTGTAAACATCAACAGAAGACAAAGAACCAATCAAAGAAAAATATCTATTGATTAGAAGTAAATGGAATAAGATACATTCACACATATAAGCATCATATAACAAGATAAGCATACAGAAAAAAGGTTCAAATACTTTATTGAATAGAAGAAGGAATTACAACCATCAAGTCTAATTCAAAGTCATTCCTCCAGCTTTGATCCCATCCACATCACATCATAAGCATGAGAAACTTGTAGCATAATAGTACTTGTCTCAAAGTCAATTCTTATAGCAATGTCATCTCCTTACAATTCAACATAGTCTAGCCCTTGATCACTTAGATGAGTGCTCAATTTATAGGAAGATGGAGGAGGTTATGTCGTAAATGTGGGTATTGAATGGCCTTCCATACTTAGAATTAGTTCCATGGAGGAAGGGACGAGAGGATAGAATGCATCTTAACTCATTCCTCATCCATTTTCAAGCTCATAGGAGTTAATAAGTGAGGGAAACTTCTAGAATACTCCAAAAGATAAGAATGTTCCAGAAACCCTATGTGAATTTCACTCAATCTCACCGAATGTAGGTCAAAGAGGGCCTAAGTCGTCTGCAGAGCACCCTGGCATGGATTCAACTACTCTGTAGCACACCCTTACATGGGCCTAACTGCGTTGCGTGATAATGTGCTGATGTCGACAAGAAGCGACTCGTCACAAGAGGGCCTTGATGTATCCCACATCAACAAAAAGAAATGAGTGTAATGATTTTGGAGATGGAATTTGACTAACGACACAAGGTTCAGGAATGGCAATCATGAGAATGAAGGTTTATGGTATTGCAAAGGGTGAATTTTAACTGAATAACTTCTCTTGAACATGTCGGCGACACTGAAATGAAGTGGTAGCATTAACCCAAAATAAAGTGATGGATGGTATGATAGACCAACGATATGATAACCATCAAGCTGATAACCGAACCCAAGTAGTCACAGTGATGAATTCAAAGTGTCATGTTCAAGAGCGACCTGCTACCATAAATTGGTTTTCCCCTTTTTCCATTTTCCCCAGTCATTACTGACCAGTACCTCTTTATTTTCTATCAATCTTGAGGAGAATAACATATTCTTATTGTATAATTCCACCCTTCGGGTGAATCCATCGCTATGTGATGTTTTAACAAGTCTAGCGAAGGTGAAACGTAGTCTTGTCTAGATGGACAAGTTTGTCGCTATTTGATGTTTTAATGAGTTTAACGGCAAAGATAACTCAATCCTTTTCATGTTTAGAGAGTTTGAAAAGGGAAAAAAACAAAACTACACATGTTCTTTTTCATAGATTTGTCTCTCAAGTCTAAAAAAGCGTAAAACAATATGAGAGAGACCCTATTGACTATGTTTGGTCAACGTATTCCTTTTTCGTAAATAATATATCTTAGCCCGAAAAATGGTTAAACTTATACTGAGTAGATGTCATTTCCAATCCATTAACGAGCTGAAAAGGACAAGCGCTCGACAATCTTTTCATATTTAGAGAGTTTGAAAAAAACATAAAGAGGACTCCAAGGGGGTTCCTTTTTCATTATTTAACAGAGATCGAAAAAGAGATAAAAGTATGCTCTGTGGTCAAAGGTACAATTTACAATTGAGCACGTCAAATTTTGTAAGTCAGTTGTAAAACCTGCTCAAAACACCATCAAATGGACTAAAAATTCCTATTTCATAGGTAAAAATAGGTAAATACTAATCTTTACTCAATTAATGAACATGAAATAATCATAAAACAAGTTTTTACCATGAAATTTTTACCATTTGATACTTACCATTCAGTTTTGTGCTCTGGGCTAGTTTTTTACTTCGAACATCAGCAACTGATTGTAGGAGATTCTGTGGACCATTTCTCATGTCGTCCAAACCAGGTAGGAGATCTACTGCTCCTCTTTCTTTCCAGGTCATTCTGTTACTGTTTCATGCAAGTTTTAGGATTTTTTTGGGCCTCTAGGGTTTTATTTTTTCGCACTGGGATCAACGCAGGATTTCACATCGAAAACTGCACTAAAGAGCACCTTGATAGAAGGTTTCCTACTCTTCAGTGCACTGTCTCTGTCCCTAGGCTGTGCTGGGTGAGTTTCCCAAATTTGATTTAGCTGTTTGCTCCAAAAATTGTCCGTTTTCTGCATGGAAAGGATCCTAACTAAGTTTATGATTGGATTTCAGGATTTCATCGGATCAGAATGTCAATTACATGGCAAGAAAGAGAGCATGAAGAACAAGACATGGTTTCCCTAAACAATCCAGGTACAGTTGACGACCTCAAAAACTGTGGGTTACTCAAATACTTCATGTTGTCCGGAAAGAGGCAACAAATAGAACTAATGCAGTTCCTTGTTCATGCATGGGATCCGACAGATCAGACTTTTCACATAGGGGACAAAATGGTCCCTATTACCATTGATGATATTTACTTTCTTATCAAATTGTCGAGGTGAGGTGCCCCCATCTCACTTTTTGGATTTTCTTGTGGAGGTGAATTGGTGAGGGATTAAATTCGACAGTTTTGTCGGCCAGGTACATAGCCTAGCAAGGATGGGAAAATAAAAATCAGGGATGTAAGTGATTTTCCTTTAAGAACCATCCTATTCACAATTGCAAAATTGGCTGGCAGTGTGGCACTTCATCTGGCGAACATATCATATATGTAGTATGCACTTGAATGTCTAGAGCCAAAAGTATTAAACTGATGTGAGGCCATGCTTTCTTCATTGAAAGAACAACTAACCAAGGAAAAAAGTGGTAGGACAAAGAATTCTTCTATGGTTTGATATTAATCGCTTTTACCTTAAAGAGAATTCCATTGATGCAACCGCAACATGTATCACTAGGTGTAGCTGGTCTTAGAGATCAACAGATATAAAGGTGGGTCAAATTGATGGATTGACATGCGTGTTAGTCAACAATCATTTTTTCCACTGTATTCTTCAGTTGGCTCGATTGAAAACACATTTTCATCTAGGAGCATCCATAATCAGGGATGGATTTTTGTGGAGATCCAGGCTTGATTCTACTAGTTGGATCACAATGGGGTGCTATAGGTAAATTGTTTGACCAAAGTGTTTTTTGATTTTCAAGTTTCTAAATGTTTTTGTGTTTTCAATGTTTCTAAGACTAAACTAAAATCATTCTTATGTATGCAAATGTGGGTATTGTTTGACCTGGGAGACACCAATAGGATGTAGGTGGGCCAACATGGAGAAACATTGGAAGAGCGGTCCTCCAGGATTTGGATTTGGCAAAGACCTTGGAAGAGTTGCATGATCACATAGAGGGATTAAGCCTTGGTATTCTAGATTTCCGGATCAAGGAGTTACCTATGAGGCTGCAGCACCACACTATTGGTGTTCCTAGCTGCTAGATGAGGCTTTTGTGCATGATAGCACAGGCTGTGACCTATTATCATGAGAATCACTAGGTCTACTTAAGATGTTTTTTGCATGCATTTTGAGTTTTTGGGTCAGATGACCAAACGTGTCTTGGACACAAATTTTGTAAAAACTTTTAAAGCACCTATATATTTTTACTTTTAGATTTTTCTATGGTTATGTGCAATCCTATTCAACTAATGATGTGAATTGAAAATGTTACTTTAAATGTGTCACAAATGTCTATTTAACACATAATTTGCTATAGAATCAATTAATGTGTTAAAGTTTATGGAAATATGTTGATATTGAATATATTTAAAATGCCTTTCCAAAATACGAACTCTAAGGAACATGCAAAGAATTGTTGGGTTTCAGATAGTATACACACTTGTAAGTTGTAGTACGATGAGTTGTGAGTCCAGCCTAATGATGATTCGGCGAACACCAAGTGAAATGCATCAGAGAGAAGTTCGATCAATGTGCTATACTCAATGATGTTGTTTGTTGATCGAACAATAAAAATCCCTTGAAAAATCACTAACTCACCACTTGGAGAGAAAATGGCCCATGCTGCAGAAGATAGGTTTTGCATACTACAACTAGCACCATCAGCGTAACCAACAAATGGTTCCAAAGATTACAACATCTGCAACAAATGCAAAGTGGATTACTAACCAGATAAAAAACTCTAAAAGACACACTGACACACACACATGCAATGAAAGCATATATATAGTGAGTTTTACTGCAATCAGTTAAGAATAGTAATGTTTTAGGTACAGCTTGTTTCGGGGTTGCGATAATCGAATCCCATCATAATCCACTAACTCGTAGGCACCTTTTGCCAAAACATCCTTAACAATATAAGGACCCATCCAAAATGGTTCAAATTTCCTTGCTCCAAGTTTATCATCTTCCTGATCATAAAGTAAGACCAAGTCTCCTTCTAAGAAGATGTGTGGATTGACATTTCTATCGTATTGCGCCTTGATTCATTTCTTATGCACTTCATTAGCCAATGCGACATCATGACGAGTTTCATCTAGATTGATAAGTTCCAAGAAACATGCTTCTTCTTTAAAACTGTCAGGCAACAAGTCAATCGCGAGTTTGAGAGATGAAATTTCACATTGTATCGGTAACATTGCTTCCAAACTATACACCAACTAAAAGGGTGTGAATCTAGTTTCATTTCTCATCAAGGTTCAATATGCCCACAAGGAAAAGTATAGGATTAAATGCCAGTTTCATTTATGAACCCCTATCATTCCTTGCAACATTCGCTTAAGGACCTTGTTGATAGCCTCAACTTGTCCATTAGCTTGTGGGTAATAAGGAGTAGAAATATCATGTGACAATCCTAACTTGGTAGTTAACTCACTCATCATGTGATTGCGAAAATGCGACCCATGATTTGTAATTATGGCCTGTGGTACACCAAATCTGGAAACCACATCGTTGAAAAAGAAAAGAGCAGCCATTTCACCACTGTTGTTTAATGTTGGCATCACCTCAACCCATTTGGTAAAATAGTCAACAATGACTATAATGTACCCATGCCCCACAGTCGAGGTGGGGTTACATGTCACGAAGTGAATGCCCCATTTGGCGAATGGTCCAACAACAAAGACTGGATGCAATGGTGTAGGTGGTAATCTAGATTGTGGTCATAGATCTGGCATGCATGACAACTTCTAACGACAATAATACAATCTTTGAATATAGTTGGCCAAAAGTAACAACAAAGAGAATTCTCTGTGCAGTAGCATATCCAGATAAATGTCCACCATGAGTACCTAAATGGAAATCATTCAATGCTTTCTTGGCTTCCTCATGTGTGAGGTACCTCTGTAAAATTGTATCAATACCGTGACGGTAAAGAGTGTCGCCAATGATCATATAATCTTTGGCTTGGTATCAGATACATTATTGTTGCGAGTGAGAGGTATCAAGGCAAAAAGTTTAGGTCTGGAGATAAATTAGTATATC
The DNA here is from genome assembly GCA_000404065.3 of Pinus taeda. Classification (NCBI taxonomy): domain Eukaryota; kingdom Viridiplantae; phylum Streptophyta; class Pinopsida; order Pinales; family Pinaceae; genus Pinus; species Pinus taeda. Next base: position 128,061 of record APFE030669702.1, on the reverse strand, counting down.
TCCATACCATGGGTTAGATGACAATATGAGGAACAGAGACTCATCCAAAATCGATGGTTCAGATGTTGAATCAATGGAGGTTGAGGGAAGGTCACTAAGTAGCTCAGCGAAAATGAGAGATTTATTTGATTTGGACTTAATGAATTCCAGATCAAACTCCTACAAAATGACTATCCATTTTGATTATTTTTCCCCCTAGCAATTGAAATGACAAAATATATGTCATAGGGTTGCAATCTGAAATGATAGTGGTCTTCAGGAGCAGGATGTATTGGTGAAATTTCTGAACAACTTGCACAGCTTCCAAAGCTAACTTTTCGACATAAGAGTACTTACTTTCTGTATCATTGAGATTTCAGCTCAAATAATATATCAGATGTTCAATCCCATCTTCCTCTTGGACTAAAACCATGCCAATGGTTGTATCTGCAGTGGCGAGATACAAGTAGTAGCCATTTTGATAATTCGGAGAATAAATTAATGACGTTCTAATCAAGGAATATTTAAGAGCATCAAAGGAAGCTTGCGCAACCTAATCCCAATGGAAGGGTATCCCCATTTTTAAAAGACATGTAAAACCTTTAGCCATTTTGGCATAATTAGGAATGAACTTCCTTAGAAAGTTAGCCTTCCCTTGGAGTCTCTGTAGCTATAAAACATTTCAAGGTGGAGGCAAGTCAAGAATTTCCTGAACCTTTAGAGGATCGAGTCGATTCCATCTCTAGACACTACGAATCCAAGAAATCAACCAGAACGAACACAAAAAAAACATTTGTGTGGATTGAGTCATATCTTGTAGTGTCGGCATCGTAAAAATATTGCTCTCAAATGATGCGAGTGATCACTCCACTTTCGTGAATGAGTAGGTAAATCGTTAAGGTAAGGTTGAACAATATTCTTGATTTCATGGAAGGCATAAGTCATTGCCCTCTGAAATGTGGCCTCTACATTCTTTAGACCAAAAGAGAGTTTCCTATAAGTGAATGTGCCCCACGGACAAATAAAAGTTGTTTTAGATTGGTCCTGTGGGCAAATATTAATTTGATTGTAACTAGAAAAACCGTCCATAAATGACAAAATTTCTCATCTGGCACATTCATCAATAATGTTGTCGATAAATGGACTAAGATAATTGTCTTTTGGACAAGCCTGATTTACATCCCTATAATCGACGCACACTTGAATTGTCCCTTGCTTTTTCATGACAGGAACAATGTTGGAAGCCCAATCAATACGAGGCACAGGGTAAATGAAACCAACATACAAAAGCTTTTCAACTTTTGCTTTAATGGCAATGAATTTCTTTGGATGAACAGTTTCAAGTCATTATCGTACTCGTTTGACATCAGGATACATTTTAATTTCATGTTCAACTATACTAGAGTCAATGCCTGGCATATCCTCGTAACCATGCAAAAATATCTCGAAATTCACGAAAGAGAGCATGGTAAGTATCAACTTCTGATGGTGAACAATATTTGTTGACATGAATTTTTCTACAACATTAGGTTTGGTTGAAATATTACTAGAAATCATTTCTTCAATATTTGAAAGGTTTCACTCGAAATCTATTGTATCTATGAAAACAGATTTCGAAAGGAAATCAACAACTAAAGGGTGGTTAAGTTCATTTTAATAATATTCGATGTCATTTGGAAGATGGGAACAATGATGATAATCTTCCCAAGGTTCTTCTCCTATCATCATTGATTGGACGATTCCTTCATCCAAAGAAAATATACGTGAAAAAGGATCCGAAGAAGTACCATATTCTAACAAACTGTCTACCCATACAATTGGTGAAATTTGATTTGGGTTTACTGCGCAAGCGAGAAAAAATGATTGCTATGCAATATTAATGGGGCTTAGCAGCATAACTTCAGTATTACTATCAACTTCAGAACTATTGGTAATCTTCCTTAAATAAGATGAGGTGGAGGAAATCACGTTGCAATTCTATACTCATGACACTTCCACCAAATCAGATGGTGATGGTAGTGTAAAAGTACCCATTAGGGAAGGAGCTTTAAAGATACCTACACCAACATTTTGAAGTGATAACGGGGGTCTGTGTACCAACAAAATGCTTCCAGCAACCTGAGAACTAGATGCAAAGAAGGCAAGCTGATTGATAACTATGATTTCACCTTTATGAGGGAATGAAATTGTGCGAAAGTGCGTACAACAGCCATAGCATATACCCATGGCCTTCCTAGTAAAATGTTGTAATCGAGGGGTCCATCAAATACCTCAACTTCAACAGTAACTATTTTCCCCCCTACTTCAATTTGTTGGTGATTGTGATAGCGATGGTGAACCAAGTGTTTTCTAGCAACTCATGGACATAATGCAAGTAGATGCCCCCTCATCAATAATAGTTCAAGGACCATTTTTATTGAGAGCTTTTACTTGAATTAGCAAAGCTAATTGTGTCGGTAACCATGGTGTATATCCCGCATGGTTAAAAGCCACACGATTGGAATCTGTAGGGTCTATTCTACCAATTGCTAACATTAAAGCCTGCTTCTAGGAGGGACAGTATCGTAACACCTCAAGCATCGACATAGCAGAAGGTGATTGAGCAAGGTCTTCTAATATGTTATATTTCTGAGCTACTCAAGATCGAGGGTTAAATGTCGATTTATGCACAACTTCCTTTGGTGGCTTTATTGTCAATTTTGGTGCAATAGGCGGTGGAATATTTTCAGATGAAGTCGAAGTTGAAGGATTAGGTTGATCAGTGGCCTAATTATTCGACGATGATGGTGGGTTTCCATAATACTTATTTTGTGCTGACACCAAAACTTCATTTTTGGGCTTTGTAATGGATAGCATAAGTACTTGGGATGTGGAAGCATGGCCTGTTGCAACCAAATATGTCTCCGGGTTTGGAAATGGATCAATCAACACCGTAGATGTGTTAGAAGTATTTAGAAGTTTATAGACTTCTGAGAGGTGTGGACAATCTCTTGTAAAATTCTCTTCATTATAGATTAGACATGGATAACAAGGTTTCCTTTTCGAAGTAGAGGAATCAGATGATTTATCTTGAGGGGGATTATCTTGTTTCTTCTTGTTTTTCCCCTTCTTCTTGCCTCCTAGTTGCTTTTGGTTCTTTCCTTTGTCAGATGACATGGTACTGACTTCGGAAGCAAGAGTTCTTTATGATGCATGTGAAGTTTGATTGGAAATTACAAGTGTTTGACCAGATGGTCTACCTATTGTTTACGTGCTCGAAGAACCAATCACATCGTCGCCGACATGAGAGTCCTTACTCGATGGTGGAGGAGGAATAATGAAAGCTATTCGGGGTGCATTCAGAATCTTGTCATATAGTGTGCTAGAGTGTGTATAAAGCAAGTCCAAAAATTTGGCACGAGGAATTGCTTTCTCTTCTGTGACAACTCCACCTTTTTCCACATCCTTAGTGATTGATGGAAACAAGGATTTTATAAACCACTCAGCCAAAAGTTGATCAAGGACATAAGTCTTAACTATTCGATGATGCCACCACAACTCATGAATATGATCTAATATATGAGTAGCAGTAGTATTCTTAAAGTTGTTCAAGAGTCCCATTCCATTCTCGTATCTGATAGGTAACTTGAAGTGGGTCAAAAATGTGGTGGCTAAAGTCGTAAAGTTGTTTAAAGAAGCTCTTGGTAACTCAATGTACGACTTTGCAACAGGATTAGTAAGTATTCTTTGGAAAATATAGAGTCTAATTGAGTCACCATTCAAGGAGTTTGATGAACACCACAAATGAAAAGTCATGACATGATTTGATGGGTCTTCTCTGGGATTTCCATTGAATTTCGGAATGTCAGAAGGTAACTTATGCGGAATTACCAGCCACTAAGGCACATAAAATATTGGATCACTAGTGAGCCAATTTAAATATGGTAATTCAAGAGTTGCTACAAACATAAACTATCGATTCAAGTCAGGTTGAGCATACCCAAGATATGATGGAATTGCCTGAGCAATAAGTCTTTGCATACCAACGTAGGGCATCTATATCTAGTAACCTTGATAAGCTGGTTGTTGAATAAATCTAGTATATGGTGGTTGTTGATAACTAGGTTGAATTTGCAGTTGTCTATAACCAGTAAAGCCTTGTTGATTAGGACATTGGTAAGCTTGATATTTTCCAAAACTAGGTTGAGCTTGTTGGGAAAGCCCAAATTGGGGTTGGAATTGCTGGAATTAAGGCTGCCAAGGTTGTTGGGGTACAGGTTGTTGAATCTGATATTCCCACCCAATGGTAGATTGACCAAGTTGTGAATAAAATATACCAGTGTAATCCTGAGTCACTCCAGACAAAGGTACACTAACCTGAGGTTGTTGAATCCTGAACACAAGTGATTGTTGTAAAACACCCTAAGAAACTTGGGCCTGCTGACCTGAAACTTGTGGTTGCAAGGTAGAAGGACCAGTTTGTACAGGTTGAGATACAACCATTTGAACTTGTGACTATGGTACCATGGTAACAATAGGTGTAGTAGGAATAACTGACATAGTTTTCATTGGTTGTGTTGGATACACAAGCCTTGGTTGAACTAGAATTATTGGTTGCCATTGATAGACTTGCATTCTAGACTGAGCTGAATATGGTGGGATACTGCCATATGGTTGTCCTCCAAGATATGGAGGATAAGGTGAATATGCATATTTCTCTCCATATGGTGCCAATCTAGTATGTAGTGGATGCATAGGTCGTTGTTGACTAGATTTCCCAGTTTGATATTGATATGCAAGATCAAACAATTGAGTTCCCGTAAATGAAGAACCAGGTAAAATTCCAGTAGAGGACATGGGTGATGATCATGGTGTAGAAGCAATGCCTGAGTGGGTTCCAGATAAATATTGGTAACCAACTGGGACGGATGGTTCACCATATAGATGTGACTTAGGTGTAGTAGAAAACATAGAAGAGGTTGCGACAGAAGATTCTACTTCAACTGCATCAGATGATACAATCTGGGATGTTGATGGTTGTTCAACCATAGTTAACTGACCCAATAGATGTCCTAAAGAATCAATGGGTACATGAAAAGAGGCAGGATCAAAAGGAGCAGTAAAATTAGGAGTATGAGGGTAAAGATAAAGTTCTATTCCAAAATGGAATGGATTTCCAGGTGTAGTACCTTATTCCAATTATTCCTCAACAACAATAAAACCAGGTGTAAAAACTTCACCTTCAGGTCCGTAATAGACTTTTGGTGTTAGTAAAGTGGAAGTTTCAGTAGTTACAAATGTCTGAGGGTTAACCAGTTGATCTTCTTCCGGTAAGGTAACAACTTCTAAATGTTAAAATTCAAACTCCAGATGTTCCGCTAAAAGAACAATAGTTTCAGGGAGAGGTTTTTGAACAACTTTAGCTTCAGAAGTAACTTTTGATTGAACTGTTATAGGTTCTCGATTAACTTCTGGTTGAACTGATTCAAGTTCGAAAGTAATTTGTTGTTGAGAAGCTTCAAGTTGAGAATCAAATTTTTGTTGAAAAACTTCAGTTACCATTTCACTAATGTCAGTTATAGTGTCCTCAAGTAATTATGAAACTTCTTCTTCAGTAACAGATGTACCAGAAATAGTTGGAGTAACTAGAGTCTCAGTACTTACCAGAATGGGTGACTCTGGTAATTCAGATGAAGAACCAGAAGTTCTTGATGTACTTGACTCATTTAAATGAGAATGCTTTAACTGAATAGGTGTAGCTTTAGGTGGCAAAGGTGGTTTTCTCGCTGTTCTCTACGAACGACAGGGTAAGGGTTTATGTTCCTCCTTGATTGTTGATTAATTTTATTACAAAAAGAAATAAACAAAAAAAGGGGTAATCTAGGAAAAAAAGTTTACCAAGCAACTATGAACTGAAAAATACCTCTTGGCGAACCAAGAAGTACGAGCAGAAAATCTCTCTGAATGCTGTATTCAGTGTATCAAAGTGTACAAGGCGGTCTACTTGGTTACCTAGGGATGCATAGCAACCTAGTGTTTTCCTCCAAAATATACCCAAAATTACGTGGAGGCCCAATCCATATAAGGTTTGTCTAATGCAAAACTACACAGTGAGAGCATTCCCATATACTTTACTTTCTGTAACACTACCCTATATACCTGAAGGTACATGGATGAGCTACAATATACTCACATACATGGAATGAGGTATCACACTCGGGATGTATTTGCACATAAGTTAGCGACAATTGCTTTGTTTTATGACACCGGAACACGTCTCTAGCCTAGAACCACTAAAAGTTTTTCATTAGGTGATAATGCTCCATTAAGTAAATTGAGGTTAATTTTAAGTTGATCTTGCTTAGGAATTTGCCTTTCAAGTTCACCATGTGATGTATTCTGAAATTCCTAGGAATGCAACTACGATGATAAACATTATTTACATTCAATTTAATAATGAAAATAATAGCTAATAGGGATAGAGTAATCATATTTCTTTCGATCAAAGAGAAAAGCGCACAATCGAATGCAATTTCCCTAAACTATTCCTATGAGCACACATAAACTTTTTCAAGCAAGATGCATGTATTTCTTTTTGATTTCCTTAATATGAATATGGACAAAAGGAAACTAATGCACATACAATCAATCAATATTTAACAAGAATGAAGACTTTACGATGGTTCTGTTTCGAAGGAAAATAAGACTTTACAACACTTTCTTTCGAACAAATATTAATTGACTCTAATGTAACTTTGACTATGGATCGATAATGACAAAGAACAGATTTAAGAAACATTAATCTACCAAGTCAAAGTAGGGCTAGAAAAGGATATAAAAACTTATTTTCTGATAAATGACATTCATTGATCAATCAACATGCAATCAAACAGAGGAAAGTTGGCAAAAAACACAATCCAAAGGTGGGAAACTAACCCTAGGAGGATCAGCGTAGCCTTGAACGGGAGACAATGTGCTTCATAGCATTGTCCTTAAGCCAAGTGTGCTTTGCAACACATTGTGTCCCTCACAAGCCTATGTTGGTGACAATAAGCCATTTAAAGAGGCAAATTGACACAATTTTTGACCAAAATTCTATGCAACAAAGTTGAAATACAATCAATGAAAACAAGTAGGGTTTGCAAGAGTGTCCTAGGAGGTGGATAAGATATTAGGAAGGACGATCTTCCCCAGTGGAGTCGCCAATTTGTTTTGGAGAATTTGGTATCTACAGATAAATACTAATTCCCTAGATAAGTAGCCATATCTAGAACGATAGTTTAAAGAAATTTAGCCTTTTCCTATAAGCAATAGATAAGACAAAGAGAATGAGAAGACCTACTTGTAGTTCTACTTTCCTCTTGTCTCCTTTGTATCGGTCTCATCGCTCCTTCCCGTACTTAACACACTTGAGAAGTTCCTGTAAACATCAATAGAAGACAAAGAACCAATCAAAACAAAATATCTATTGATTACAGGTAAATGGAATTAGATACATTCACACATATAAGCATCATATAACAAGATAAGCATATGGAAAAAGGTTCAAATACTTTATTGAATAGAAGAAGGAATTACAAACATAAAGTCTAATTCGAAGTCACTCCTCCAACTTTGATCCCATCCACATCACATCAAAATCATGACAAACTTGTAGCATAACAATACTTGTATCAAAGTCAATTCTCATAGTAACATTACCTCCTTACAATTCAACATAGTCCAGCCTCTGATCACTTAGATGAGTGCTCAATTTATAGGAAGATGGAGGGGGTTATGTCATAAATGGGGGTATTGAATGGCCTTCCATACTTAGAATTAGTTCCATGGAGGAAGGGCTGAGAGGATAGGATGCATCTTAACTCATTCCTCATCCATTTTTGAGCTCATAGGAGTTGATAAGTGAGGGAAACTTCTAAAAGAATCCAAGAGATAAGAATATTCCCCAAACCCTATGTTAATTTCACTCAATCTCACCCAGTGTAGGTCAAAGAGGGCCTAAGTACTCTACAGAGCACCCTAGCATGGATTTAACTGCTCTACAGTGCATCCTTACATGGGCCTAACTACACTGGTCCCTTTAGAGATCATTTCAGGATGTCTTCAAGTCATGAGACTATATGGGAAGGAGGCATTCAAAAGGTTGACTTGTTTAGCGCATGTAGCAACTGAAATTAGGGTTTGATGAGCCCTAAAACACTGATGTGGATGATTGGAGTGATATGCCCAAATGGATCTGTGACACTTATGGATTCAGAAAAAAGACTTCGGAAGTTGTTGAACATAATAATTGAAATATTTTCAAATCCTTATTACAATCATGTGTGACTCCTAAATATTTTGAGACTAAATATATGAAATATTATCACTAACTAGTTAATCCCCTACGAAGTCAACAACCGTGACGTGAAAGAAGGTAGATTGAAACCAGAAAAGTGGTAAATATTTATGATATGCCTAGCTCAGTTATGTCTGTATCATCATGGAAGGTATAACCCACACTTGAAGACTTGATTACATAAAGGTCATAACTAGAAGTTTGCATTTAACTTTGGAAATGGTCATAATCAATTTTGAATTCAGATAAGGTTCACTGAATAATGCTCCTCTCAAAGGAACACCATTTATTGATTAGGTGACTCAGGAATCAGAACCATATTCATGTTTTATTTTCATGAATATCATATTCATTAGGATATGTTTTTATTCCAATCCTATCATTTGAAAATGGTTTAACCACAAACAGATTCTAAGAAATGTTGATCTAAAAATTTGTGGAGGATGCCATTATCCTTTTAGGACAAGCTATTAGTCACCAAAAACCAATTTGTAACAACAATTCCTGCTATAATTACTAACAAAATTATTTATGAAATAAATCATAGGTTACTACAACTTTCTTCTTTAATAAAGTCCCAATTATCTTCTTTACAATGTTGAATTTAAGGTTTTATAAGTTGCAGAATAAGAGGCATTGGACAAGAACTTGCTTAAGTAAAATCAAAGATACAATGAGCATGTAGGAACGTTTTGTATTGGACATTTTATTTTGAATAGTTGACTTGATAATCGAATATAGCTGTCAATTGTTCCTTAATGGGAAGTTAGAGCACAAGGGATAATCCATTATGTTAATATTTCCTCTCCTGTCTATTCATGATATTTTCTGAGAAAAAAAATTTAGAGACAAGAAGTTCTCGATGATTCACAAATTCATGTAGAAGTAGATCCTATCCATGAACTTGAACTCACTTATCAAAAAAATTTCCATATGCAATCAAGTGATATAAATATAAAACAAACTTCTTTGTTTCCTAGGGTTAATATTATGTAAGAAAAAAAGGGCCCTTATGTAATAGAGAAAAAGGGAAGGAAATACAAACCTAATTGGATAAGAAACCATGCACGGGAGGTGCTGCAAATCACTTCATCTCGGGACACAAATTATAGGAACCTTGCTTGCATTGCTCACATTGTCAACATGATATTCCTTACTCTAAAGCTACAAGGTCACTAGGGACCAGATGTTTCACTTCACTATCAACCTCCTCAATTATTCCAGCACACTCATGACCAACCACCATTGGTTATTTTACAATAAATTATGCACACTATAATTTTTGCAACCTAAACCAAGAAAGATATTTATTGAAGTAAAATTGTGGACCACTAAAGCAACCTACATGAGTTGAATGTCCTAGAACTTAAACATATAACTTCCCTAGTTCAAAAAACTAAAACTAACACAAGGTATTGTTATCTATAAAATAAAAAATGCCTAAACAAAGTATATCTTTCTAGCTATCACACAAGGACATTTACAGTTGGTAAAGAGAACATCATGTTGTAGAAGGAACATGAACACAATGGTCATTGAGTTCCTTTGTCAATGGACTCTAACAATCATGAGCAGGTTCCAAGTCTCTTACAATTGGCTAAGCACATTGTCAATGTTTTTTAAGACCATACATTATCATTTTTAATCAAGCTAGGGAACATTCGCTTCATGCTCTTATGGTTGATCAAAAGACATTTCCAAATATATTTATCCAATGTAACTCTTTAATAATGTTGATGATTTAACCTCTTTTATGTCCTATTGAACTTGAGAACGAATATCTTGTTATGAATGTGTACCATATGAATATTCTTATCCAGTGAAGGAATGAATATCACTTAAATATTTCATCCATAGATCCATGAAAATTAAATAGTTTATAGAGAATGACAACAAAAAATCATATTGCAAGACAAACACTACATATGAGAGAAATGCAATTCTACTCAATTGGTCTAACCTTCTACCTAATGTATGTTGTTTATAGGGAGGCCATAGCTCACAAGTTTGATTAAGTCACTTGGGCTTACCAACAACTATTGTAGCTAGAATTTGATCCCCTGACCATCTAGATATTCCAAGGAAGAAAGGGTGATGTAACAAGTTATTATGTATGCATGTAGATAAACATGAGTTAATGTAGAATATTTTAAAAATACCACTGAAGGTTTTCTATCAAATGAAACAGAGAATAAAATTAGATGTCTATACAATTTAATCAGTTTCACCATATTCTCTAGTTCATCATGAATTGGAATGAATGCTCATGTGATAGAGTTTAAGCCTTGAGATTCACCAATTCAAAACACCAAACCTAATCTGTTTGTATAGGGAATTACAAGTTTTCCCAAAAGAATATGAAGTCCTCTCTATAAAGCTAGGAGAAACCCAAACTATCTCTAAAACCACTTTTCTATTTACCATACCCAGTGTATTTTTTAGAGCCCATATCATGTTCACCTCGATTATCATAAATAAATACACATAATATTTCCATGAAGGAGGGCTAAATATACTAAGTTTGCATGCCATCTTAATATGGTGCAAGAAATACCAACGATGTAAATTATGACTATATCATCATAGAAAATTAGTTACACCTTTGTAAATGATTCTCACTCACCCTCTTAGTAAAAATATCCTAAATACTTGAACACTACATCTTTTCGTATAGTTTGTTTCATAGACATTTACCTACATTAAGTTCTAGGTGTTTCTTGTGACAGAAAATCATCTAATCAGTGGGAAATGTGAACCTCAAACTGAAAATAAAATCACTATAATACAATCAAATCACTCTTATAATGTAGGGAAGCTAATTAACATCTCTCACTTTCAATGGTTAACATGTGAAGAGATACAAAAACAGGACTTTTCTGCTTTTTGTGCTCTGTCCAATTAAGGGGTAGCAATTTTCAAATATAGCAAATGCAAGAACCATATGAATGTAGCCACATCATCATATTTTTTCCCATTCCCCACTAAGAATGACTGCTCACATTGAAATTCAACAATGTACATGCAATTTAATATAATGTTTTATTATTATCTTTGAATTTCAGTCAAAACTTCAACTAATCTCTTCAAAAGATTCAACCCGAACACTGCATCTTCACAATTTACTTTGACTAATACAAGAAAATTTGAAACATTATAATAGCCTTTTTCTGTGATTGTGTTCAAACAAGGTATGCACCCTGATAATGTCTTGCTGCTAAACCTTAGGCACAAGCCTTGAACATCTCCATGCCCACCAAATTGATCCATGAATGATGTAAAAATTGGGATTTTTACAGTTACCATCGAAACTTGAAAGTCATTGAGAATTCCAGATACAGTAATTTGAGTAACAAAATAAGTTGATCATAGTGCTAAAGTTGGACATCATTTACATCAGAGGGAATTTGAAAATGTCTTATAAACATGCACCTGGAATTAAATGCATTATTAGAAACTAAGTAGCTTTGGATCCATTTTGTTACAATTCAAAAAAAAATCAATCTTCAATCGCCATAAAAAAAAGGCTACTATCACTAGATAGAGTTTAGGCACATAACGTTCCACTCTACCATTAGTACTAAACATATAACACTGCACATAACATATAACACTGCCTTTATTTTTTGACCTGGACCAATACAAAGAATAACATATCTAATTGCAATAGACACCCAACTTGAGAGGTATTGATTGATGATGATAGGAAACATATAACACTGCGTTAATTGTTTGACTTGGACCAAGACAAAGAATCTCTTGCATAGAAATAAATTTTGGTGGTTTTTATGAAACCATGAGTGTGCAATACAATCTATATTTTACATGTTAGCTCTAGCCCAAACTCAAGAAAATTGCAACACATTCAGAAATTTAACAGGAAAAAGAACTCCATATATGTAACAATATTATGTGGAAACATGGAGAAGAGAGTGAGAATTTGTGTATGTGTGTTAAAGGGGGAATCTAGATATTCAAAGACCTACATCAAAAGCTCCTTGAACTATAGCTTGAAACTAAATATTTTCCATTAGAATTCAAGGCCAAAAGCTTACTGATCATCTACTTCTATTGTTGGTGCTCCATATTCCACAGGAGACTCTATTGACTCATCATATTTGATGAACAATGTTAAGAATTACATCTCTTGAATGATTATAGAAAAAAATATGAACATAGAATATCAATGCTAAATAGCTTGATTGTTCATTAGAAAATGCATATATGACATACCATCTCCGTTTGTGAGATCTAAAAGTGTATACTTCCTTAGTTGTGTATCCACAGTTACTATAGATAGGTTGGCATAGCCAAACAATATAGATTGTTTTGTAGTTGAAAGAGGACCAGGAACAGGAAGGTCTGTTCCTATAGCCATGAATCTAATACATCCTAGCATCTATTTTATACTGTCAGAAACTATAGATGGATCATAGTGATCAACTTCTTTGTTTTTTCCATGTTGACCATCTGATAAAGAGATTAGTGGATTGACAAGGCTTTTCTCATCACCTTTTCTCTTTCCTTATACATATTTACTCATTTTATCATTTGACTCAGAAGCTTTCAACTTCTCACAAGACTTTTTAGTCAAGCTAGTTGGTTAATATATTAACTTATCCTTGCATATAATTTCAAGGTCTAAGACTTCACTAACATTTGATTAATAATTTTCTCGGCCATATCCATTTTCAGATCCTTGCAAAATTCCCTCACTAAAGGATCATTAGAAGACAAAGATTTATTATCATTTATATTAGCAAAACTTTATTGATCATTGTCCTTATCCTTATCTTTTAATATAGTATATTTCCTAACCTCATTTGTCTAATGGATGTGAATCTGGCACAAACTACCTAATTTTGGTAAAGGTCTATAACTTGGAGTTGTGCCTTCAACAATTTCAGAAAGGGAACTGGGCAAGAAAACTTGAGCATTTCTTCATGGATGCAATAATGTAGCCAACTTGGGCAAAATAAGAACATGTTTTGTAAGTGTAGGGAAAACGTTTGCATGAAGCTCCTACTCTAAAAGAGATCTTTCACCAACATCATTCTTTATAGAACTGCCTTGATATTTTTATGATTCAATACCCTTAGGCCCAGGTAAATCAAGTAATACCAGGTGTTCTCCTTCTTTGGAAGTTTGTGGAGCATTGTTTCCTTCATCCAAACTAACACAAGATAAATAAGGTTCTAAAATCTTTTTGAGGATATGTGCTCGATATTGAACGTCATACCTTAAGTCACATTTTCCTATGTCAAGAACATAGTTTTCCACCAATGATGTGATGTTTCAATCAATATCCAGGGAATGAAAAACTACCTACACTAGTGTATTTGATTCATGAGACAACTATACATACTTACTTATATAAAATTCTATAGAAACATTACAACGAAGCTACAAAGTGCATCTGATAATGTGAACCTGGATTATGGTATATAAACATTTTGTGACAAAATATTTAGAACAATACATCAAATATACAAATCAAAGGCTCTTGATGACTTTATAAATTAAAAATGATTTATCAAAGCATGCTTGTCCATCTTTCCAAACCTATCATGAGACCATGTTTGCACACATCCAATAAAACTCTGGAATCTAGATAATATAAAGAAATTTGTTATATTGGGTTCACAAAGAGGTAGATACAAAACAAAATTTTTCATTTCCTATGGTTACTCCTATGTAAGAAAAAGGCCCTTATTTAAGAGAGGAAAAGGGATGGAAATATGGACCTGATTGGCCAAGGAACCACGCAAAAGAGGTGTTGCAAAAACTTCACCTCAAGACACAAATTGTGGGAAACTTTCTTATATTACTCACATCACCAACATGATATTCGAGATTCCAAAGCTACATGGTCACCATGAACCAGGTGTTTCACTTCACTTCCAACCTACTCAATTATTCCAACACGCTCATGACCAATCACCATTGGTTCTTTTACAATAAAGTTTGCACACCATAATGTATACAACCAAAACCAAGAAAGATAGTTACTTAAGATAAAATTGTGGACTGCTAATGCAACTTCCATGAGTTGAATGTCCTTTAACTTAAACATATAACTTCTCTAGTTCAAGAAATGAAAAATACCATAAGGGATTATTATCCATAAAATCACATATGCCTAAACAAAATCTATCTTTCCAGCTAGAATACAAGAAAATTATCAGTCAGCAAAGAGAAATCATGGTGCAGAAGCAACATGCATGCAGTGGTCATTTAGTTCCTTTGTCAGTGGCCTTCAACCGTCATGAACATGCTCTAGGTATCTTACAATAGGTTTCCATCCATCATTCTCCTTAAAAATGATATATAACCAATCTACATCTATCTTGATTTCAACTTCATCTTAATCAAGAAGAGGCATCAAATCCCTAGACATATAAGGCCTTTTGATGAAGTAAAAACAATTGTGTAAAAATTTACACCTAAAGTAATTTCATCCCTACTGCTGCTTGATAAATCTGGGATTAACTTCTACTACTTGATAAATCTGGAATTAATGAGTTAAGATAGATATATCTATCTTTATATATATTTAATTCTAAAAGTAAAATTAACACCAACATTACACTCATTCATGAATACACTTATAAGGCATCCCCACACTAGATTGTAAAATGTGCATCTGGATTAAAATAATGTTACACCCACTTCAAATACATCTTCCCCTACTAGGCTATATGATACACCTTTCAGCACAACCAAGATTACAATCAATCACTCCTAACACAACTCCCCCATACTATGGAATATCATGTGCCCCTAGGCACAACTAAAATTACACTCACTCAAGCGCGACACAGTTCCACATACTAGACTGTAAAACAATCCATTTGTTCTCTACTCGGATCTAGGATTAGAGGATCTAGATTTTTTTTAGTCGCAACACCCCTAGGCGGGAAGCCCATCCAAAGGGGCCTCATGCTTAGTTGACCAAACTATTGAGAAGTGACCATGATAGACCGAAGGAGAATTGAACCCACACCTCATGACAAAGGTCCACTGACTTGGTAGGGGCTTCACCCAACTGGGCTATCCACCAAGGATAATTGGGGGATCTAGATATCATGTAGGTGAATCTGATTCTAACCCTATGGTGACAGAGGTGACTCCTTCGTAGGCCCTATCACACTTGGGATAGATCTTAGGAATTTAGGGGTGGCCTTAGTTATTAGAGATATAAATCTAGGTACTTTTTGGATAGATAGGATGAAGATATCCACCATGATATAGGGTATTTTAGGATGTCAATCTTAAGGGAGTATAATTTTCATACACAGTTCCCCATGCTTGACTGTAGAATGTGCATCTAGCTGCAATTAATTGGCATAGTTCCCAGTGTTGGACTATAGAATGGGAATCTTGCTGCAATTACCTAGAAAGCATACTTTTTACTAAATTTATATTAGATCACCAAATAATATATACTACATATTATATTGTCCAAATAATACATAGTACATATCCATTGATCCATTGATCCTTCTTTTAACATGCTTTAAGACTTGTGTGGTCCATATACAAGTCCTCTACACCTTGGTGATGAATATTCAATATCTGATACAAATACCTTTAAATTACTATTATGTGTAAAATGGAAAAGAGAGATACATTATCCCTTTCTTGTGGAAAGCACATCAAAACCCCTAAACATGGTTGTATTGTGGTTGTATAATTATAGATCCTTTATTGCTTTCAAACTCCATTTGTTGTGAATTCTATCCTTGCAATGGATTATGATTTGTTATGGATCCTTGTATGTTGTAGATCATATACTTACCTACTGCATAACTATAGAGGAATTATTTTCCATTCACATCAACCATCCACCACCACTCTTTCCATTTTGTTACTATATCTAGAAATCATCGCAAATATAGGTAAGGTATAACAATATGTGCCACTACACTTGTACTTTCTATTTCATTAATTTTCCATTACCCTTGCTTTTTCAATTAGCTAAGGATGACCTATATTTTAATTAGAATGTAAATAATTCTAATCATTATGAATTTCTAATGGCATTAATCCTTGTCACTTTTTTCTTGATTCAATAATTCGTTGGCATATTTTTAATCTTGAATTTCCATATTTTCCCTTATATTTCTAATTTGGAAATCCATTTGGTATCATCCTTACCAATTGAGCATTATTTTCATGGTTGATGTTATTATTTTGAGACATTGTTCACTTACTACTTCCCAGGACAATGATTTTTATTACTCACTATTACTCTAGGATAGTGATTTCTACTACTCTTCTTTTTTTGCTACTAAATGTTACTACTCTTCATGATGGTAGGCATTGTAGTGAGGTAGCAACCCATAATCCTAGCCCAATTGCAAAATAATTTGGAGGTATCCCAATTTTTTCTCAATGAAAGCTAGATAACATCTTTCAACAGTTTCAAGGGTTTGAATCATCTATTACTCTTGAGTTTGCAAAAAGTTTCAATTTGTTCATAGTCATCATGCACAAGATTCATGTGAAAGATATTGAAAAACCCATTTCTAGAGTAATTGGTTTACCATAAACATGGAAAGGTAGTTCCATAGAAAGGTTATGTTGTAAAATGATTGGATTAACTTCTTGGTCGGCTATGAAATAGTTGAGAATGTGAAAAATGATGTGAATCTTATTTCCCTATGCCACCCATGACCAATTGTAGCATATTTTGTGAAAAAATATTTAACCTATGAAGGATGACATAGCGTGTTGTTAGAAATTAGTTTAATATGATCTCACACTTGCATCACCAACAAATAATCAATATTCCCAACCTTTTGTTGAAGAGTCCATAGTTGACAACAAAAAAAGTTGGAGCTATGAGAAATATTAACGTAAGTGTCACTGTTCATGAGAAAATTAAACTATTGATTTAGGATGCCTCAACTAGGAAAATTAATTCATGGGAAGCTTTGTTATAAAGAGTTTTTCAAATTCAAAAAGTAGATATGGTTGAAGTAAATGAGAAAAAAGTAGTAGATGAACAACAAGAAGAAGAGGCACAAGAACAATAGGAGGAAGAAGGCGTTGAGAAACATCAACATATTTTTTATCAACCTAAGCAAGAAGTACAACCCTAAAATTGTATTTATCTTAATAATGATGTTAAAACTTGATGTAGGAGCATTTAGACCTAGTCAGCAATGTGATGGTATGAACACATGTTGTGGCTAACAGAGGGTTGGAAGACAAGACATTAATTAATTTTATTAATTTAAATGTACGAGAGTGTTTTATTTGTTGTCAAAATCTGAGCAGAAAAGGGTATAAGTAGCTGATTGATCCTCCTTGCATGGAGATCAGGCCAAGAAGTTAGATTATCTGGTTTGAATAGGATATGAGGGATTTGAAAGCTTAAGTTAGCATTTTTTTAGAAAAGAGTGGAGTAAAGAGATTCTTTAGTGAAGAATGAGAGATTTTTGGATTTGAACTAAATGGGTTCATGAATCCGCATTTTGTATAAATTGTAATCTTTTTGAATGAGGGAAGGGGTTAGATTCAAATGGAAAGATAGGATGGATAAATGAGGGCAGAACTGAAACAATTGAGTGTGACTATTTCTTCTGTCAATATTTATCAATTTGAATTCAATGTCGATTGTGTATTTCTTTGTGTAATTTAGTATTGTGTGTGTTTATAACTTTGAGTCTCTAGATTGAGGATCTGAGAATTACTGTGTTTTTTGATATTCAGAATATAGGATAAGAGTGTGTATTCTGTATATAATGCAAAAAACTAGTTGATGTGGATTATCCCTACCAAATTAGCAGATAGAGATTGAATGAAGGAATGAATCATAATTGATCACAGGTTTGATCAACGATGATCTATTTGTGAGAATATCGTAAGTGTTCTATAATGAATGTGCATGTGGTTTAACACAAGAAACAGACCCGAAACATCAAAAGACTAAGTTGATTGATAATTTGTGGAGAAACCCCAAAATAAGTCAGGACCATCCATTGGCTAGTAGATCTGACAGTGAATAACAACTACGGGGGTAGGCGAGTATGGATTTCTTGATTGTGGTTGAAGTCCTACACTTGCTCCTAGCTGTCGATCTCATATTCAAACACTTAGATAACAGTCGATTGCGGGGGTTAAGGCCATTTTTAAATAGTGTGCTAGTTGAAATCCTGCAAACAGTAGATTTGATGGCCTCTTATATCCAACGGATATCACGTCATAAAGTGATTGAACTTTAATTTCAAAAATGAACCTAAAATCTATACATCAATGATTTATATTCCTTATCAGCTCCGTAAGAGTGGTCAAAGTCGGTGGAAAAGTCAAACCCGATATGTTATTAATGCAGGTTAAATCTATTTGAGATCTGGTCGGATGCAGTCAAAGTGGTATCGGGCTCATTGACAGGTTATATATTTGTTTTTCATTGATCGAGTGTGTAGTTGGGTTTCCTATTGTTTTTGGTTCCAATAATTTGATGTGGTTTTGTTAAGTTAAGTGAACATGGATTTAATCAGTTTTAATTCCGAATTTATGAAAGGGTGTAACCTTGCTTCACTTTGGAGGTTATGTGGGAATAACTCATAGGGCCACATGGGATTTTTAAAGGATGTAAGTTGTTAGTGTCAGTCTTTCCAGCCTTCCTCCAGTGATCAAATATGCTCTTACAAAGTGATCTTAGAGTGTCAAGGTCAAATTTTGTCATTTCAATGAGTCTTCAAGCAAAATTTGGTCACTAGGCATTAGGTCTAGGGTTTGCTCTCACTCTTTTCAAAGTTGCCCAAAGGCCCATCCATGTCATCATTCAGCTGAGTCTATCATCATTCATAGGGTTTTGATTATCATGTCAGTGTCTAATGAGTCATTTTACATCTTGTTCATGCTTTCAGTTGTGCCTTGGCAAATTCATTTCCCTCTCCTAGGGTTTTGAAGCCAATTTCTCTTGGATGGTCAGATCAATGGAAAAACTTGTTTCCTGATGTTCATACACCTTCCCCTATCCTTAAAGTACCATATCATACACTTCCCAACACTCAGGTTCCCCAAAATCCTCATTTTTGCCCAAACCCTAGTTTCTAGC